>JABMBR010004806.1:0-75254 GCA_018881525.1 Meteorus sp. PSUC_FEM 10030008
TATAAATAAATATATATAAATGAAAAGTGGGAAAATGTATATTTGTAAATAGTGCCACATAAATTCGCTGATGTATACATAAATGTATGAGAATATATGTTGCCAACTTATCACTTAATTATATTTAGAAATCAATATTAAATATAACATGATGCGTGAATTGTGGTAGAAATTGACAGCTTGAAATAATAACAAAAAAAAATGCTTTTGGTGTTGTTACGGCAATAGAGAAAAATTACAAAATGCAAAAATCAAATAAATGTTTGTGGAATATCCATAGAGACAAGTGTGCGCTATTTGATGCAAGAACGAGAATGAAAGTGAGAGAATAATAAATTGATTGTTCCGAAATTGAATATAAATCTGATAAACAATTGTTTGTAGCCAAAAAGTGCTTATGAAAAACAAATGAAAATTAAATCATCAATATCGTTACCGTAGGAATTTATTCTTCGGTAGTATGAACATTCTGAATAAAACAAAACGTTATTTATTATATTCTTGCGTGAGATTGCGGTATTTTTCTAACCTGATACGTTCTCTTCTGTATATATCTATAAATACTTGATAAAAAGAACAACACATTATCGTTATTATTGCGGAAAGAAGATTGCAAATTATTGAAGAAAATATGATCTTGTAAATAGTTGATGGTCTTGATTGAAGAAACAAAATAGTTTTAATTATCGCAGGAGTATTCGAGGAAAAAAAGTTGATGACCATTTTTGATGATTTCAAACTGAGCCCGAATCTTCAAAAATCGTCAAAATGTTATTGTACAGGGGCGCGAATGTTATTGCAAAAAGTATGAAGAAAAGAGAAATAAGTGAAGAGAGAAATAAAAATGGATAAATGAAAAATTAAGTAAATTTGGAATATCTACTTGATAAAATTGAACAACAAGTACTAATACTCTTGAACAAACTACAAAAAAGTAACGCTGAATTTTTCCTATGAATTTGATTAATTATCAGAACAAAAATATGACGTAAAATTTGAAAGAAAATAAAAAATGGTCTATACAGGGCATAGTTATTAAGCGATTTTAGTTTGCTAAATCAAATGAGCGGTAGGTACTTCGAGAAGAGAAAAACTAATTAATAATTAAATGTTGTCTGTAGTGAAAAATGTACACTGCAGTTCGACACACGCGAAATTAAAAAAAAATTACCAGAACAAGCCCACTGGAAAGGGATGATACGAGACAAATGAAAATTGTTGAAATGAATAAATGATAGTAACTATGAAAAATAAAAGAAAGTCCAATTTATTTCCCCATAATCAAATCATTAGCAACCCAATAGAAAAAGTTAAAATGAACAGAAATAACTCAACCATAATAATAAATCCCTCTTTGAATACCCCATCGACTGAACCATTAACGTAAAAAACTAATAATCCCTTCAACGTATAATTCCTCAGAGGATAAATTAAATTCACCAATTATCGAAGTAATTCATTACAAGCATAAAATTCACGAGCAGTTGTACCTTCTTTGGAACCAGAAGAGACCATAAAAATATGAAAAGGTTGAGAAATTTCACCCCCATACAATTTTCTCATGTTGAGAGTTATCCTTACACCATTCCCTACTGTAATTAATCATATTTGCAAGAGCAGAGTGAAGGGAGTAAGTAATTCCACGAGATACCCCACAGGAAAACAACCCTTACTTCATCTCTCTTGCTCCCTACACTGACTTTCATCACAAGCTTGAGGCCAACACCGGTAGTCAGTACCATCCACCGAGATAATTAATGCAAATACAGAGAAACTTGGTAACAAAAGTGGCCACCTCTGAAAACCCTTTCACCCTCTCGTCATCATGTCTTTCTTTATTCTTCGTGGTCTTTAAACACCACCCGCTTTATTTTCACAAACCCATTTACCCATGTGGCACCATCTGCTGTTTTTGGCCATTTCTTCCAACCTCCACCAACAATTACAACGCACACACATCACTGAATTATCACAGATGAAATTATATTTCAATTGTAAAACGTGTCTGTTGCTTAATTAACATTTAACCTTCAGTTATGCATAAATTCCAACGGTCGAATTGAACCCCGAGTAAATATACATTGGAATTACCAGGATACATACAAAGATCCTTTTGATTGAATTACTCTCTAACTCACTGGAGTATTCAACGATTACGACTAATCATTTCGCACTGCAGCCAATGCACAACTTTGAAATTCCTGATTAATTTCAGAATCCATTGATAATAATTCTATTGGAAATTATTTGATGGAAGTGAAGCATTACACTGAAATATGATCGAGCAGTCTAATAAAATGTTAATTAATTTAATTACACTTCAATAATTTTAGTGTCCAATATCAAATCGAATCGATCGTGTATTCAATTGTTTCACGAACTACCTCGTAAGAGAATTTAATATTGAATTTCACTATATACCACACCATTGTCCAATACCATAGGCGATAATGTTAATAATTTGCTTTCTAAATCTTAAATGCTTTGAGAGCCATTTACGTTGGCAAGTCTGGATCACAGCATGAATGTTTGATGGTGAACTCAAAGTGGGCTACCAAGTTATGATGTGTTGGAAATGATAGTAAAGCTGTGAGGACATGGGCAGAATTGAGGGTCGATGTGTTGCTATATATATCTCATGGGGTATAGAGGGTTTTCGATTTTTAAAATAGTCAATTAGAACTTTATGAAAATAACAGGATGAGTAGTTAAAAATTTTATTCATGTCTTTATTCATGGGGATAATTTTTATTTGCAATTATCCAACGTTTCCCCAATGTTTTATTATTTTCTGATGCATGAAGTTCCATAACATGTTTAACATAATTTATATGCAAAGAAAAAAAGGGAGAAGATTCAAATACGAACTCTGGAGCATGAATTAGCCATTGGTTCTTTTCTTTTTATCGTTTGTGCAGAATAATGGGATTGGAGAATAATTATTCCAGTAATAATGAATGAACGAGAGAATATCATTTGAAACTTTTCTCATTAAAGATGGATATGACTCATTGGATTGGATTAAAATCAACAATAAAAAAGGAATCGATGAAATGGTGATGTAGAGAGTTTTACTTGGCACTTGCATACTTTGAATGAATTTCATTTCGCTTTATTTCGGTGATAAATTTCGAAGTCCTCGATAAATTTTTTTTTTTTCACTTCTCCTGTTTTCCTTCTTCTCATTTATTCTACAACTGTTATAACACCACTATAGATGGCACTTTATTTTCGTTTCAGCACGCCATTTTTTTCATATTATATTTGCGAATCGTTGTCTGTGTCTCGTGAGGAAAGGAAAAAAAGGCTTTTAGGGATAGAATGGTCGCGCTTGGGGATGTCTTTCTAGAACATAAAATTGTATTTGAAACGTTATATAGAATCGACTTGGGAAAATGAATATTTCACGAATTGTCAGCTATTCTGTCTGAATTAATTTTAAAAATTCTTCTTGAAAAATATGACAATAAAAGGTTCTAAAATAATACAAACAACAATAATTCATAACTTGATACACTTTGTGTATATCATTGACTTACATTTCTTTTTCGGTGCATCATTTATTCTTGTATATCTTACGGAATATTTTCCAACAATGAAGCAAAGGAAAATTGTTTTATTCATTGTATGAATGGTTGGATATTCATTACAATCGAGAATTTTCATTGGCTAACGTGAGATTTCATCGAAATTAAAATGATAAAAGAGAACAGAGCAACAATAAAAATACTCACATCAACATCGATATCATTTTTTTTTTAATTTCACTCGTACCTTTTCACCGAAACCTTTTTTTTCAAATATATAAATAAATACATAAACATTATCTTAAACAGTGAGCAGACCGAAGCAAAAGAGCACAGTGTATATACGTGATAGACTTGAATTTTTCATGAAGGTTTCTTCTGTTGTTGCCACTGTTGAAATTGCCGTGGAATTTCGCGTCCGGATTACTTCACGATTTCATCCCAAAATGCGAATAAGACACCTGGAATATGTTTGTGATCCTGGAATAACAACAACACTGATGAATAAATGGAGAGATGAATGGAAAGCAACAGTTCCTCCATTTCTTCTAAAAATCTCAATAAATAAAGTCCAACGATAACAAACAACTTCGCTATTGTTGATTCATTCTCAAAACAATACCGATCTGATTGGTTGCTAATCAAAATATTCCGCTGGAATTTTCTATCGAAGAAAATATATAAAAACAAAATAATAATAAATAAAAGTGATTCTTTCGCTGGAAGAGTCGTCAATGATTTTAAATGTATCCACTGAGCTGCAACGAAGCGTAAAAATACTGGGGCATGGTTATTTCATTTTGTTTCACTGCACATGAGAATCTCTACATTTTTTTTATCTTCATCCTCACTCTTTTTTTTTTATTTTCTCCATTTTATTTCAGTAACACCATTTCCTACCTAGCGTTGTTCATGTACGTACACGTATTGTCGCACAAAATGTTTGCAAAGGATCTCATCCGACTCACGATGTGCCCTTCATGTACATAAATATGTATTACACAAACAAAACATAGGAATGTGGATAAATAAAATTGTGGAAGACAGAATGTGAATGTAAATTTGTGGGAAATCGTTGGATTATTGAAATTCTCATGTGTTTGTTTGGATATGACGTAAGAAACATCCAACACTGTTATTTCATCGCAGGAAATTTTTTATAATCAAAAATAATATCACAGTAATGAATAAATAAAAAAATTAGTCCAACATATCTCAGATTTCATGTTGTTCTAATTCACATGTAAAATTATTTACACAAATTGCAAACACAGCGTTAAATTGTAAAAAATAAAACAATTTGAATAATTGTGATCCTCTTACACTTTAATTGGAATACAATTTTTTTTTCTTCTTCATATATTTCTATATACATAGATATACCTATACAGTCAATGGCTTTATGGACATGTGCACACATTGAACACGTGTAATGACATCAAAGGTAGACAACGTCGCGTGCTTTGGACACAGGCATGTGTATATATGACACGTATATACATGAACGCTGAGTTAATTCGTTGGGACGATGCGATGAGAGCTTTTGCCGAGGGATGGACGAAAAAGAAATACCGTCATGCATATTCAAAGAGTGAGGGGTTTACGCTCTTACGCCTGGTGGTCGTTGGCTTGGTAAAATGAAAAGAGAAACAAAAGAATATGTAGCTGAAAAAAAAAGGAATTTCTCTTGCTCACATTCAGTTGACCATCTTTTTTTCTCACAAACTCGCACGAAAAAGAAAAAAAAATTATTCTCATTTTCTCACTATGTGCACTTGGTCCACTTGCTGTTTTGTTTAATTTGTTTTTTGTTTTTTAACAATTCACCAGTGGACTTTGTTCAATGTCTGTTCTGTAAGAACAGACTTCTTGAGAATTTTTCATTTAATTTTTCTTGCTGTTCATATTTTTCAACTTGTTCCACTCTTCAGTATTTTTCTTCTTTTTTCTTCTGCTTATGCATAATGTTAGGGTGGAACAACTGAGCACACGCGGCCATTAGCGACAAGCAGTCACGATGATGGGATGCGACCAGAGTGTTTATGTATATATGTGTATGTTTGTATATATACAAACATAGTAGTAGTTCTTCTGTAACTACCAGAATTTATAGCACTAAAGTTTACCCTTGCGTAACTTACGCGTCCAGAAGTGTTGGCTCTCTTCCTCCCTTTAGATGTGTCCTCTTGCTTGCTATTCCCTCCACCATCCTGTTTTTATCTCGCATGAAACACGACACCACTACGAGTGCTTTTATAATCAGTCTTGACTTACTTGCTATACAGTTTCCAAACTCGTCTCAACTATTCACTCTTATTACGAAATATATCAAATGCTGCGGTGTATGAACATGGTGAATAATTTGGATTATTACATTTTATACTGATGAAACATTCACGTGGTGAAAAAATTATCATAAAATTATTATTCAATTGTATTTTGTTACTTCATTATTTTTAAAATAATTTTTGGACATGCAAATGTTGCATTAAACTTTCACCTAGTCACTATCAACATTTTTATCAATGAGTAAACAGTATAAATCTCCAATCTTGGAGAATTACGTACCCTCCCTGATGTAATTTATGACGATATTAATCACCGGTAATTGGCTCGGGTAATTAGCTGGAATATTCGTGAGCGATAGTGAAGAATCTTTATCGATAATACAGATAACAAAGAAAAGGAAATATTTTTAGAGTGCTGTGTTGATTCAACTTTCCAACAATTCGATCGATTATCCAAAAACATCAAATGTGCTGATGTGATCACGTCATACTGCAATTACGAGATGGAGTAATTGTCTGACTAATTTTTTTTAGTAGAAAGTGATTGCTGTTTCGGTATAGATAAAATAGGGATTTACTGTGCAGGGTTTGACTCCGTCTAGTTCTTTCACAGCAACCCTTCTTCACTGTATTTTCTCATGAATGATACATTTACTACTGGGAAAGAATATCCCCTCACAATATTGTGTGTTACCCAATCAACTTTACCGACATACATTACATGAAACTGAACGAATAGGATCAACAGTCGGTGAGTAAGAGCATCATCCTTATACACTCACTTTCAGTCGATTATACTCATGAAACAATTCCAGTTTCTCCCTATCTGCCGATAAAATTCCAGAATGATCATAAATAATTTATCCATACATGACATAAATGCATAAACAAACGTGATAATTAGCAATAACATACTCAATAATTTCACATTTGTTTGTCTTCATTAAACTTATCAACACCAATGACCATTAAAAAATAAAAACAATTTTACAATAATTTTTCCTCTTCAATATTTTTTTTACTTTATTTTTCCTCATCTTCACATGAAACGCTCACGCAACTTGTGAATAATTCCAACCACACGTACATATGCACAAACATGCATCTTTATCGACAGCAAATATTCTCACTGCACATGTATACATGTAAGTTCATATTGTGAATAGCAGTGGGAGAAAAACGCTCTAGCGCACAAGCTACCATCGCACCGCGACGAGATATACCTTACAGTACACACAGAGTTAGTTCAGTGGCACATGCGCGAATAAGAAGTGGTCTAGTATCGAGCCAGAGGCACCTGGCAGCTGGCTCGCCCGTTTTGTCGCGAGTACAATTTAGCAATACTCGTGTTTTATACGCTTTCGCGTTCAGACAACTACGGAGCGTGTGTGACTGGACTCAACACCACCGTGTGTGTGTGGCGTTTTCATTCGCGTATGACTTCAGTGATCAAAAAAATTCTAAATCCAATATCCAACGTTAAACTCGCGCGTGACACGCACGAGTGTACGATATGAAATTTATAGTGATGCTGTACGGCCGGTAATTTCTGAGTGGTCGGTAAGATGTTAATATATTATAAACACACATGCACTTGTAAATAAACACATACAAATACACAGTAGAAGATAACATATATTATGTCATTACATTATTTTCAAGTTTAGTCAACACGTTTATTTTCTTCAATAGTTTCTGCTTCTCTCTCAAATTTCCCCGTAATTTGTACATGTGTATACATCACATCGTCTGCCCCTCGTCTTTTGCCTGCTCCTCTGAGACATTCGTCCATGTTTTTATCCTTCAAATGATGATCTACTAACATACAGTCACGTACAAACTTTGACAGAATAAATCGTACGACACAATGCAATTGTATATCTGTCACAATATTTATATTTCCATTCATTTTCCCGTTCAATTTTCCATGTATATATATTTTTTTCCAATTCCAACATGACTTGATGGCAATCCATTCATTTGAAATGTATCTATGCGTGTGTGTAATCGCAGTCACATAGTGTCAGCCATTTAAGGCGAGCGATTTAATAATTAGTATTGTTAACGACAGTGAATAAGCTGCAGTATACTTCATGTCAGTAGATATGTTATTATATTTTATTGTATGTGTAATAACGTTGATGACCCTTTTACACTTGTGCATGTGAAGAAAAGAAGAATGACACTTGAAGTAATTGTTAGAGTCTCATAGGGAAAGTGCATAATGAGCAGGCAATTACTTGATTAAATATTCTGTTTGTGTATCTTCGTGTGTTTCTGTTTCTATTGATGAATTAATTAATATGCTAAACAAATTACGACCTTGTAGAAATTTTGTGTTGACAAATGCTTATACAGTGTACATTTATTCAAGTATGACCGTCACCCAGTTATTGACCTATACGATTTCATAATTCAAAACATTTACGTTCACATTAAATTATTTGTATACATTTATGCATTCATTCCAGTTGGAATAATAATTCGATGATATTTGTGTGTTTATTCGTAATATCTTAATGATTGTGTGTATTATTCCCTGGAGAGAATATTCCCGCGCATATAGAACTTCCCTTCTGGGACTACGTCAGTATTCGAAGCGTGTTGAGAGAGAGAGAGAGAGAGAAAAAAAAAATGATGAATGCTTTGTTCGAAGAAGGAGAAAAATAAATAAATAAAATGAGAGGAAAGAAAAATTTTCGCTTGAGAAAATATTCAATACACACATTCGATTTATTGATTTATTCTTGCTCTTGATTCAAGTCTCTCATTTTTTTTTTTTTTTTTTTTTTTTTTTTCTCTCCCTTCGATATTGTTCATTGTTGGTAAATGATGGGGAGTTTATAATTACTTTTCCGATACAATTGGACACGAATGTGTATTAGGGTGTCAAGGGGATTTATTTCCTGATTATCCAGTAACAACAAGCAACACAGGGTGTCGATCGATTGTGAGATGAATTATCGTCCAAGTTCAATTATCGGTATTTATAGATCAATGAGTTTATCTGTCTGTGCATGTCTCACTTTTCCTGCCGCTCTCTTTTCACTCTGTCAATCTAATTTCTTCCTATTTATTTGCTCCCTTCCCATTTTTTTTTCTCTTTTTCTCTTTTATCTCCCTGTCTATCCCAAATGCACGGCTGGTGTTTTTCTCGCAGTTACGTTTGACGACAAAAGAAACTTTTATATTTCGTACACAGTTTCGGATCGATGGACCGTGATGACGAGATTCGATAAATTATTGCAAACCAAAGCGATGACCTTGTCAGATAAATAAAATAAGAGAAAGGAATATTGATGTTTTGTAGATGAAAAAAGAGCAACGGTGTTTTTATCATGCTCAAGTAAAAATAGGATAGAGAGTGCAAATAATATTGAATGGAGAGAATTGAAGGGGAAAAATTGTGGAGAAACGAATTAAATGGATGAATCACAATGAGAGAATGGAAAAAAAGTCATTTAGTATTTTATATTTATGAAATTTATTCATCCGCGTGAAAAAATATTTTCATTGCATTAATATGTAAAGTACCAGCGGGATGAAGTAAACAGATAAATATCAATATTTAAATATTTATTTACATTAAAGTGAAGTTTTCTGTATTTCATCAATAGTGATATTATTAACGTAACGTTCGAATCATCCTCTATTATTTGTTAGCATAACATTATGTATTTTTCATGTGTAAATAATTCCAGTGTATCACTATATTCTTGTATAAATTTATTTATTCATAGTTCTTTCAATCGTTCTTCCGTTATTCTTCCTTTTCTCCTCTCATTCTATTCGTTTTCTCACACAACAATCGACATTCTGTTTTCGGGGATTCCTTAGATACACAAAATAAGTTATTGGCGGTGGGCATACAGTACGGTATAATTTGGTTTGCGCTTTCGTGAACTTCATCTCGATCAACTTCGAATATTATTGATGTTATATACAGTGGCTACAACTTCAAATGAATATATGGAACATTCGACTGAATAATTAAAAAAATATGTCAATCTTTATAATTAATTCAACATATTTATTATCAATTCGGGATATCCGCATTGTGATGTTTTACATCTTCACAGATATACATTTTTGTTTTGATTTCATTAAAACTTCATTTATAATTCGTGTGTGTGTTGTATGATAATTTTTTTGTAAAAAAATATCAGAGAATAAATGGGAATGTGTTTCAATTTGTCTCGTTTTTCACTATTTTCATCGCAGTATTTTTATTCCCTATTCTCTTTTTTTTCAATCATCTCTCCATTTACTAGTGTAACAATTGAGCTTAACGAAATGTGGGACGACGGATTAGGGATATTTTTGGAATTCGGACACTGACCAATTTGTCATTCAGCTTATGGAGAGATTTGAAAATAAATATTAAATTGTCATGTAAGGTGTCAATGTTCAGTTATGTGACAGGAACAAAAAAAAAATCTCTTCCACAATTCAGCATTAAACGATTTTCTCTCTGTTATTTCCTGTATACAGGTGCAGCGACGAATCTAAGATGAATTATTCGACCCGAAAGAGAAGTTCTTAACAGTGTGAGTACAAACAAATATAAAAAGACAATAATTTTTTTTTACGTCCCTTTTTTTCACGATTTTAATTCTATTATCATGTAAATGTCTCTCATGGCTTTTTAGATTAGAATTAAGTTGATATATCTCTTCTTTCCATTCTCTTCTTCACGACAAAGGCTCGTCTCGAACAAAAAAAATAAAATAAAATAGACGACGCGAGTATAAAAAAAATTCACATAAAAAAAAGTTTGTTCGTCATTAAATTAAATGACATATTAACTTTTTTTTCCAGTGTGACGTAATATTTTTCTATTCAGAAATTTTTCTGTATATCGAATCCATTTCATAATTAAATTATTTTTGTTTTTCCCATAAATATTGGGGTGGATAACATATCCATTTTGAATTGATCGTTTTTCATATCAATAATCCAATCCATATATGGGTTCACATTGTTTATATATGTATATTTATGTATTCAATGTCACATTCGATGACGTGGACACACCTTGACTTTAATATTCTTTTTTATTTTTGTTTCTTATATTTCTTGCGTTTTTCTACTTTTTATTTTCTGGCGAAAGGTCTGTACGGTAAAAAAGAATGATGTAAGAGAGATGGACAGTTGAAAAGACTTGTGTTGAAACTGTTTGAATGTTGTATAGTGACATTAAAAACTTTTCAACCGCATACAGTAAAACCATGTGTATCTATACATGTACACATATTTTTATGTTTCTATGCACAAGTTGATAGGAATAAATAATGAACATCAGATGGGTTTTTGTGTTTGACATTTTTTCATATTTTTTTTTTGATATTTCTCCTCCCACCTCAAGATTTCCATTTTGCAAAGATTAATGAGTGGATACTTGATGAGGGTTGATTGTTAATCCAAGGGATGTCGTGTGATATTTTTTTTTTTCGTGCTTTTATTTCTTTCATCATGATCGCAATTGTGGTAAAATTTTCTTTGTTATATCCGTTGATGATTAAGCGCATTATTCGTTGTAGATTATGAAGCTGCAATCTCACTCGTTCACAGACATAATATTTACCTTTTAGATAATCGAAAGATAAAAATATTAATAGTGAATCTCTTTGGGTATAATCTGGTATGTGATGATGTACTTTATTAACGAAAAAGAACTTCATGATAAAAAGTGCAAGAATTAATTACAATTTTCAATTTTTCCATCTCGAAATTGAATCAGTTTTTATGAATAGAACATTTCATAGATGAATTGGGGTTTCCTTGCTTGTTTGTGTCGCATCTTCCCATTTCTCATAACAAAATAAAAAGCACTTGGATTTTCATCGCACTTGATAATTCACACTCTCAGCAAACTCCTTCTCAATGATCAGAGTAAGTTCTCGAATCTCTAATTGAAATATGACAAACACATTAATCAAATTAGAAATAAAATATTTGACATGAGAAAATTGCACATTTTTCAATTCAATAAAAATACATCGAAATATATTCCACGATGATTTAAATATTCCCGAATGAATAAGTCACAATTTTGATGGAAAAATTTCTTCAACGTTTCATTTGGCAATGATATTTCCACGTTCATTATTTCTCATTTATTTTTCTTCTCTACCTACACGTGAAGTAGAAATTCCCATGCCCATTTGTCGGAAATTGATATAGGTCGTATAATATTTAGGTCGTCAGTATCGATGACACGTATATATGTGCACATATTGTATGCTGTCGGTAGCAACGAAGATAGCTGGTTCACGGTCGAATGAATAAATCGATCATTGATACATATCTATGAAAGAGAGATCGTTATCTGCATCGGTGATAATTGTTTTTTTTTCTCTTTAATTAAAAACCACACGGTTGACAATTCTTTTATATGTCAATCAATCATATTGGTTTTGTTATTCTTTATGAAATTTTATATTCTCTTGAGTGTGTCGTAACAATTGTTCCTTTATTGTGATTTCAGAATCAGCATCAACACCAGAAACAGATCTGAACACCAATTAAATTGGCACTAAAAAATATTGGATAAACCATTGAATTTTACTATAATCAAATCGAGATATTATTTGATTGGCACTTCAACAATGACGAAGAGATTTGAATTTAATTGGCAAATTGAAGTGCCAGAGCCGTTATGCACTGGATGTGTTTTTGACCGTTGGACTGAAGAGAAGGATAATACTGAAATTGAGCTCAATTGTCTCTTCAAGGTTGATGAATACGGATTTTTCATTTATTGGCAGAGCGAGGGAAAGGTGAGAATAATTTAACATCATATTGAACGGTTTATGTTTGGATGATACTTTCCAGTGATGTACATCAGGGGTTTTCATTCGAATAAATTTTCCTTTGATAATTCAAAAAAAGGAAAGTATTACGAGCTTGAAATGAGAAGAATCCTTCAATTTTTATGATTGAAAAAGAAAAAAGCTGTGTGCAATATTACTTGGAGTTTTATTCTATCAGTTCGATTTATTGAGTTCTGACTTCTAATGTTCGAATACGAAGAGGGAAAATTAATTTTAGATTATTTGTTGATTCTTCGTATCTTCGAATTATCAATGACTTTCATTGAAATGATCTGCCAGAAAAAAATTGGAAGGCATCATGAACTGATATCAATTCACTGTTTTTACATTTTTCGAAATTTCTGCAAAATTTTCGCGTTATATAAAACGTCAATCATTAATGTGAATATTTGAAGAAAAAAAAACTGAACTAAATTGTTGACATTGTAAATTCCGATATCCCATGTTTATTCTTTTCATTCTTCCACTCTCTCAATTTTCTTTTTATCCCTTTTTCTCTCGCTTCTTTCACCAACTCGTTATCGTGTCACGAAGCGTTGGAGTGTCTTCATCCGAGGATGATCTCTCTAACCCTGTGAACGTGAATTTTATCTAACATTTCTTTATTTTGATGTATACGTGTGTGGGTGGATATGTGTGGATTATGGATGTGCAGTTGGAAACCTATTATTCTCGCTCGCGCATGCCGAACATTGTTTGAATAAAATCGATTGTCCCCTTTTTACTTTCTTCTTTTCTCCTTTTCATTTCAACAATTTTTTTTTCCTTCTTCATAAATTTTTTTTGTCTTCTTCCTGGCGGTTTTATTTTTTATTATTGAATTCATTCCTGTCATTGTTCGACAGGATGGCGATGTCATTGAGCTGTGTCAAGTGAGTGACATACGGGCTGGTGGTGTACCCAAGGTAAAATAAAAAATGACAATAAAACGATAAGAAATTATTATGGCTGTATGAAAATGTATTGACACTCGTACGATTCAATTCCGATAATTTTTATTTTTCTTCCACTATTGCACATGTCGATATATTAAAATTTTATCTATTAAACATTTTTAATCATATTTTACTGACAGGATCCAAAATTGTATGACAAATTGTCAATGAAACATGGCGAACAGTTGGATGAAAAAAGTCTCACCATATGTTCAGGGGTCGATTATACAAACATAAATTATCAACACGTCGTTTGTCCCGATGTAAATACAGCGAAGGTATAATAAAATTGTTAAATAAAATTCTCTAATTTCTATTTTCTCTCTGAATTGATATCGTGCAATACATCATTGGAAATTTTTGTTGTGAATTATTTTGAGAATTATTTGCGTTTATGTGGGTGCGTGGGTGTATTCAGTAATTTACGATGTAAATAATCGTTATTGGGGGAGGAATGCAATTGTAAAATCGGAATTAAATAGGATGTGGAAATAATTGTAGGAATCGTTAATCGATATTTGCGTTCATTGCTGTACTAAACTGATTTTATTGTGTGATTTTTAATTTATTACTGACACACGCGAACGCTCACGCATTATTCAATATCGCTGACTCATTCAGCTGTATTAACATAACACAAATATATACATAAGGATACATATGTATTTGGGTATATGAAATACAGACACGATTGATGATGTTTAATAGATATCAAACGCTGAGCGAACTCGAGCAAATAAAACTCGTCTTATATATTCAGTAATCGCATAATTGACTTCACACGAATATTCTTGACTTCAGAATTTTCTATTTTCAACTACTCATAAACAAAAAAAAATACGATCGATGTGTGAAAGGAATTTTATTCCATCTTTCAAACATAAAGCAAAATGATTCTCAATTCCACAGAAAATATTTCCATTTTCTTTTTCTGGAACTGTCCCTGTTTTGTATGAGATGAAAACTTATTATTGTAATATAAATACTCTGAAATGAAAAAATTATTAGAAGAATTCCGTAATTAAGTTGGGGATTAAAATCTATTCATGTTTGTTATGGAGAAAGAAATTTTTCATTACAAATTCCCCTTCATTCTCTTGAAATGGCAGTTTTTTGTCATTATTTTTTCATTTTGCAGATATGGCTTGCAGGCATTAGACGTATCACTCACAATGTGAAAGCCAACAATGTGTGCCCGTTGACTTGTCTGAAAAAACAGTAAGTTCATTGTTCAATTTGATATTGAAACATAGAACGAGAGAATAGATAGAATGGTTGATCGAAATTGGGTTTATTCGAAAGCAAAAAGTACGAATGCTCAAAGGATTTAATCTAAATTCTCTAATTCCACTTTTTCGACATTCTGATTATTATTATTTTCTTTTTTGTTGATTACAAGTTGGATGAGACTGCGAATGTTGGTTGATCCGAATGGTAAAGTTCCTGTGAAAGTTGTCGCTCGTACTTTTGCCTCAGGAAAAACGGAAAAGTTGGTGTATCAATGTCTGTCTGATTTGGGTTTACCCAGTGGAAAGGTGAGCGAGTAATTAAAACAAAAGAAACAATACTGGCGACAAATAAAATTTCATCAAAGTTCATTGAAAGGACAGAAATCTTGTCTAAAAGTAGTAAAATTAAATTCTCTCCGAATAATTAGAGGAAATATTAATTTTCCAATTTTCTATTTATAGAATGATGTGATTGAACCAGATGACTTCACATTCGAAGCATTTTACGCCCTCTACCACAAAATATGCCCGAGGAATGATATTGAGGAGCTGTTTCAATCAATGTTCGTTATTTTTATCATAAACATAAAACAAAAATACATCCACACATATCAATCTTGCTCCTGGTAGTTAATACAAACAAACGGGGCATCTAGTTATGAAAATAATTATTTTTTCCCCAATATAATGTCCCTCATTTTCGTTCTACAGTACCCAAGGAAAAGCTGATACCATCAATTTGGAGCAATTAATAACATTCTTGAATGAAAAACAACGTGATCCAACATTGAATGAAATTTTATATCCATTGTATGATGAAAAGAGGGCGTCAGAAATAATCAATGACTATGAACAAAACGAGACTTATCGGAATCAAAGTGAGATAATTTTCTGCTCTCTTAATTTCCTTTCATGATGATTATTATAAAAGTAACAATAATTATTATCCCAATGAAACTCATGTTCAAATTTGCTTACGTACAACGCGCACGTTGTTAACCCGCCATGAAAATCAATAAAACGATTTCCTATTTCCTTTCAAATTCCAGAAACAATGACGAAGGACGGATTCATAAGATATTTAATGTCGGATGAAAATGCGCCAGTATTTCTTGACAGATTGGACGTTTACATGGATATGGATCAGCCATTGGCGCATTATTATATCAACTCAAGTCATAATACTTATTTATGTGGACGACAATTTGGTGGTAAAAGCAGTGTAGAGATGTACAGACAAGTTTTATTGGCTGGATGCAGGTGAATATGAAGAAGAATATTTCAACATTTTCCTGATGATTTATATGTATTGAAATGTTTGATAATTAGATGTGTGGAGTTGGATTGTTGGGATGGTAAAGGAGAAGATGAGGAGCCAATAATAACTCATGGCAAAGCTATGTGCACTGCAATATTATTTAAAGATGTTATTTATGCTGTTAGAGATACGGCATTTGTCACATCGGAATATCCACTTATTCTCAGCTTCGAGAATCATTGTAGTAAAGCACAACAATACAAATTGGCTAAGTATTGTGATGAAATTCTTGGCGACCTGTTGCTGAGAGAGCCATTGAAGGATTATCCGGTGAGCTCTCACGATAATTTTTCTTACGTACCAATTTATCTCATATACTTGAACATCTCTACGGTAACATACGCATACTGAATTAATCAATGTTCAAGGATATGGCACTCAATCACTGTCGTGTTTGGGTTCGTTTGTGATTTTCATGTTGACTTAGTTGCTCATGTAGTCGATACTTCAACCCTTTTACCAATTATCTTCGCTCGCCCCTTTGCTGTTAATTTCATTCCCCTTTCATCTATTTTTTTTTCTTCTCTCTTATAATTCCACGACAATTTTTTTAATTGATTGATGGATTTAAAATTGAATCAGATGGAACCTGGTGTACCTTTACCACCGCCAAGTCTACTCAAGCGTAAGATTCTCATTAAGAATAAGCGATTAAAACCTGAAGTGGAAAAACAAGAGTTGGAATTATTCAAGCAAGGTCAATTCGTAATTGAAGATGAGGTCAAGGAAGATGCTAGTGCACCAACAGTAATTCCAGCTGTAGTTGAACAACAATCGGTAATTGGAAAACTTATTTGTCTGATATAAATTCAATTGTGCTGAAGATTATTTGATGAATGGAACTACATAAATGTCGAATAATTAATAAAATCATCTTTCCTTTTTTGTTTTGTCGTTGATCATCTCAGGTAGACTCAGCAGTTGTTGATGTAGTTGTAACACAACAAAATTCACAGAATTCTGGCGTAGGTCCAGTTGGCCTAGGTGATAGTTTGGAGCTGGCTGTAGTACAGCCATATACTGGTAGCACAACTAATGTTCATCCCTGGCTATCGTCCATGGTGAATTACGCACAGCCAATAAAATTCCAGGGCTTCGATGTCGCCGAACGTAAAGATAAAATTTTAATTCAACTCTTCGACGATTATTATAGTTGATAAATGGGAATTATCATTTGGATTTATCCATCTGAATTTCCGATCTGAATAGTTTATAATGCCTTCCCCTTTTCTGGTTAATTTCATGATTGTCCTCGATTGTTCAATTAATTCATTTTCTTTCTGGGTATCATTCATCATTCACAGAGAAAAATATACACCACAATATGTCTTCCTTTGCCGAAAATACTGGCCTGAACTATTTGAAGACTTCTGCCATTGAATTTGTTAATTATAACAAGCGACAAATGAGTAGGATTTATCCAAAAGGCACACGCGCTGATTCATCCAATTATATGCCCCAGGTGAGATTCATCAGTGTCCATATTCTTTTTTATTCACTTTCCTTTGTACTTTTTTCTGATGCAAAAAACATAAAGCGAGTATACACACGGATTGACACTGATTTAAACGGGAAACAATTGAATCGGAATCTTATGATGAATTGTTGGCAGGTCTTCTGGAACGCCGGTTGCCAAATGGTCTCCTTAAATTTTCAAACGGCCGATCTACCAATGCAACTCAACCAAGGTAAATTCGAATATAACGGATCATCGGGTTATTTGTTAAAGCCAGACTTTATGAGACGCGCCGATCGAAGTTTCGATCCATTCGCTGAGAGTCCAGTTGATGGAGTTATTGCCACTCAATGCAGTGTACAGGTAGATAATGGAAATGATAGGAATTGAGAAAAGGTCAAAGAGATAAAGAGATTCGAGAAGGATATTTTCCTCTCCATCTAACAAATTCTCCATACCACTTTCATTGGTTATTCCTTGCCTAGGTCATTGCCGGTCAATTTTTATCTGATAAAAAAGTTGGAACATATGTTGAAGTTGAAATGTATGGCCTACCAACGGACACAATACGTAAAGAATTTCGCACAAGAGTTGTACCAGCAAACGGTCTAAATCCGGTATACAATGAGGAACCATTTTTATTTCGCAAAGTCGTTCTGCCTGATTTAGCAGCGTTACGTTTCGCTGTTTATGATGAATCGAATGGAAGATTGTTAGGACAGAGAATTGTACCATTGGATGGATTACAATCAGGCTATCGACATATTGCATTGAGAACCGAAGCGAATTTCCCCATGTCATTGCCGATGTTATTTTGCAATATTGAAATTAAAATCTATGTGCCAGATGGGTTCCAAGGTTCGTATTCATATTTTTCTCTCCATCAGACATCAACTGAATATAAATCGTCCATAGCATTTGTGAGAGTGGGGTGGGATGAGTGATTGGCGGAACACATGATCAACATCTCGCCATATTTCTTTCTTGAATACCAACGAATTTTCCAATTTCACTCTCGAGTCATCTTGCCCTACATTTCCCGATCTTTATCGCGCCACAGTTATGTACAGACCGCAAACATTTTATTTGTGTTTCGGTATCAACAAAAGTATGAAATGGGATATCTCGTAAACACTTTACTTCTTCAGGAGGGTTCGTCTCATCCTACTCGTCCCTATCTCATTTCTTCATTGTCATCAATGATAATAATAATACCACAATGTTATACTTGCTGTATTTATTTGTTCTGCTCTCGTTTTATAGATTTTATGGATGCTCTAACTGCACCACGAGCGCCAAGAAAAACAGAAATGCCATGTCAACTGCGATTAAGAGGAATGGATGAGGGTGATAGCAAATCATCGAGTGATTCGGCACAATCGCGACACCACGAAGCCACCAAACCTCGTGGTATGATTATTATTCTATCCACTTTTCTTATTTTCTTTTCATCATTTCATCTCTGTTTATCTTATAAACTTAAGAGATGAAGTCATAAATATTCAAGCACCACTGCGAGCGTATTAAAATAGAAATGTTCCCTACATTTCGTTCATTATAAAACACCACACAATTTTATTATAATATCTGATCATTATTATTCCTTCTTGATGGTAAAAAATTTTATCTAAATAATATTCTCATTTATTTTTTATAGTCCCACTATAAAAATCGATCAACAGGATTTTATATTAATGAAGTAATCAACGCGAGGATAATCACAAATTTAATTAATGCACTATCCTGATTATTTATGTTTTCATTTCTCTCTCACTTAGAAATAATGAAATTTGAACCAATCACCGTGGAATCATTACGTAATGAAAAAGTTTACCAGAAATTAATAAGGAAACAACAAAAAAATTTGGAAGCTGTTAGAAAGAGACACCAAAAAGAGCGGAATGCCGTCCATAAGCAGCAGTGTGCTGCAATTGAGAAACTCATTAAAGAAAAAAAGTAAGTGGAAAAATATAGAGAATGGAAATCAGTAGGAAATATAGATCTATCGAGTGGTATATGCGCCTCAGGTGTATTTATTATATCATTGCCAGATATCTCGATAAATATATGTTCGAATATATATATAGTTGACTCGTGTTTGATTCGAACTAGCCAAAGTGTATACACAGGTGCGTAACGGTACTGCTTCGTTATTCCATAAACGTTCTCGTTCTTAATTCTCTTCCTCTTCTACTCCCCATCCTTTCTCATACACCAACCATTCCTAATAACATTTAATTATGTGTTCATTTATGAGAGAAATTACGTAATATTTCCCCAGTTAATCAATAAATTAGATTTGAAATTGTTTTCATTTATTTTCAAATAGTTTATGATTTATGACATTACCGTTTCATTTTTGATTTCAAATGTTTCTACTTTGTCGTTTATTTCAAACATTGATGAAAGCAGATTACCGATAAATAAAATTTTTTATGGTTTCGCAATTGATGAAGAAAATACAAAATAAACGAGTCAACGTTTAATTGTAGTTAACAATTTCATTAATACCTCAAGCAAAGCGGAATTATCGAGGGATCCGATCGTTCGTAGAGCGGTTTCGGAGCAAACAACTCAATGCTCACAATTGACTGAGCAACAAAGACGTGAGGAACGTGATGTCGTGCGTACACATCTTGAGCAGAGGCGTACGGAATTACGTAAACTTTGTATCGCAGCACAATTAAGTCAAATGAAGCAGCTACAATCTAGACATGAACGTGAAATGAAGGATATGAATTTGAGACAAGCACGATTATCAGTTGAAAGTACGAGGGAAGTATTGAATGATAAAACATTGAAGACACGTGGCATTAAAGAGGGTAGATTGCGAGAAAATCAACAGAATAATACCAAGCGGTTTATGGAAGAACGTAAAATGGCGCAAATTATACAGAATCGTGAAAAGGAACAATTGAAAGTTATACATTGTGAGCAACTCGAGGAGTTGCAGAAGGAAATGAATGGGGTGAGTTTGTGATAACTATCAAGAGATAAAAGACACGATGCAAATGAATGAGAAATGAATTGTGGGGAAATTGTTCCTTTTTCAAATGTTAGTGGATATTCTGATTTTACTTGAACATGCAAATATTTTTTTACAGGTGATGGAGATGCACAAGAATGAAGAAATTCAATATGAGTTGGGTCCAAAGAATGAATTTTACGTGTGATCAATATTGCGTGGAATAGTAGAATTACTCTTCGCATATAGGATCTAGATTACAATACAAAAAATAATTAAATGAGCAGAAAAAAAAATAGAAAAACATAAAACAAAGAGAAAAAAAAATAAACAATTGTTCTTAAGATAATTTATTACTATCGTTAAATTATTGGAATTGGGAACAAGTTCGAATCTTTGATTTAGCCACAATCGTTCCGCGAGTTTGGTCTTGCATTGAAGGAAACTAAAAAAATTGTATGACGTCATGAGAATTCATGGACGAAACAAAAGTAAAACAGTGGTGGATTAGGAAAAAGAGGATGATGATTAATGATGGAAAATAGGAGAAAAATCTCAGAGAAAAAATTATTAGACATGAAAATATATTATAATATTAGCATATCTATTTATTTTTTCTCACTGACAAAAAAACATACACACACACACACACTATAAATATTTACTATTAAAAATCTGTAAGTGATATCTGTATTTCTAGTTCATCTATCCTCAATATTTTTTTATAAGAGTCTCATCCCACGTATTAGGCGCGAGCGCGTGTAGATTTGGGCAGTCAATAAAAGAACTAAATGAATAAACGAATAAAATTTCAAGTGATCTAGTCAAGTGTTTCTAGAATAAATAAACCAAAATAAATGAGTATATAATTACGGAGGTGAGACACACCAATAGACGAAATTCTTCGTGTTTCGCTAACGTCTAAAAGTAAAGGAAAAAACTTGGAATTTGTAGATCCGTAATTAATAAGAGAGTAACTAAACAAGTGAAGAAAAAAATTAAGAAAATACTGTTATTGCATAATGAATTTTATCTTGAAAATAAAGTTACTGAATAAAAAAAAGTATGTTTCTGTAGTACGAAGTGTGTACTCTGCATCTTTGGACAAAGAATTGAACGAATAAATCAAAAATGTAACAAGCATTGTACATAGAAGAAAAGGGAATCTATAGAAATTAATTTAATTGTTGTTTTCATTATAGCAACGTTATTTACATAAATTATTCTTATTTAACTCTGTAAATTGAACAGAAGTGAGGAGAGAAGTAATAAAGAGATCGAATAAATAAGCCGATTATGGCTCTGTAATTCATTACAAATATGTGAGAGAAGGAGGTCACCGTTGATATTTCTTAGAATCGGATTTTATTTTTTTTCATTTGTAATTTTTGCGCAGAGGTAGAGCACGTAGTTTTTTTCCCACTTATGATGTAATTTTAATGATATTCATATTCGACGCCATGATCATATGATTCGTAATAGTTTGTTGAATCATACTGGGGTGGTACGTCTATATGATCTGTAATGTCAATGTGAGGTGCTGAAAGAAGAGAAAGTGATTACAGAACTGATATCCATGTTGAATGAAATAGAATCAGGAAATAGTCTTCATAATCGATTGCATATATTTCATGAAAGTATTCCTGATTTTCAACAATTTCATTTCTAGTTTAATCTAAAAAAATATCAGAAAAAACTATTGAACCATAAAAGAAATCTCGTGTTTATTAAGTATGACAGAAATTATTATTACCTTCACTTGCAACAATGGAGTGATTCTCAAGCTCATGTGAATGAGGTGGAGGAACAAACACTGAAGAGTCATGAGCTGAGGAAAATATTGATCCATCGCACTTCAATTCGTTTCATTTTCTTTTCTTATTAGCTAAAAAAAATTCACATTTTTCATTACCTTCAATATCGTATGAATGGCCATCGTCTACTTGAAGATTCTTCGGAATTGGCACAGATCCATAATTTGAGAATTGTACATTTTGATAACTAGTAGCACCTTCACCATGATAAATTGTATTCAAATATGGAAATTGTGAGTGAACCAATCCACTTGGGATCACTCCAGCGTCACAAATGATGATCATGAAAAAACACAGTTGAAATTTCAACTATGGAGCAGAAATTTACATGAAATTAATTCAATACTACCCAAATAAAATATTTCTGTTACGTAGAATTTCATGTTTACATAACTGACTATTGAAATTTCCTCCATCATTTGAATGCTTCTTCTGCTTCTATATAAGGAAATATACTGCGTTGACATCCAGTCTCACATGTCGTATTTATACAACCTGAAGCTGAATTGCATTTCGAAATATTATGCGAAATAACAAATAGTGGGATTTTACAATGGCATTACCGGATGTTTACGATAATATATGACGTGTGCGTGGTAAATATGCACACACATTCATACAAATCCCCTTGGAATTGTTAAGGTATGTGCTCTCAAGTCTACATTGTACATGGTGGGTATGGGAAAATAATTCACACCGCGTTCAGTATCTTATGTAATTCTATTTGAAATTATTTCATCAATGTATTATCCCTCCACTGATACTTTCATCCATAGCGAAATGAAACGTTCTCACAAATAAAATATTTATCGATGAAAATGAAGGAAAAACCACCTGAATCATTTTTTGAATTCTTTATTCAATAGTCAACCATAAATTGTCACTATAAAAAAAATTATTCCCACGACCACCACAGATCTTCAATGAGAATGAAATATTATTCGTCAACACTATTTAGTACATGGAACTTCATGGCCACCAGCTTTGACAACTGCTGGTTTGATATTGTCATGGGAAGCAGGCAGATGAAATGTGAATGGATGATAAACTGGTTGAATTGGTTTCATATGAATAATTTGCGGCATTGGATAATCATGTAGGACTGGTTGTGGATTTACAATCTTGGGTTGATGACAAGGTTCACACTTCTTTGATTCCATTTTGTAAACGATTCCTGGTGTTGGATGTGCATGAAAGTTGGTTGGTTTCATATATGATATTGGTTGTTGATGAATCATTGGTTTGTGATATATTGGTGCGTAAGCAAAATGAGGTTTTCCATAATGTAGTTGCGGTTGTTGATATTGCCATTGAGCTTGTTGGTGAATTACCTGATGAATTGGTTGGGCTTGATGAATAATTTGAGGCGTTTTCGATGGTAGATAGTGATAATCAGGCTTTGCTATTGGTATATGAGGTTTAGCATAAGATATCGTCTGTGTTGGCTTGTATGATGTGTATATAGGCTGATGAATAAATTGTGGTTGGTGTATTGGCATTGGTGATGGTCCATATATCGGCTTCGGATAAGCCGGCGGTCCATACGGTCTTGTCGAGTGCATTGGCGACTTAGTCTCGTGTAAATGTGGGTAGAATGGTGGACATGGTGATTTGTGGAGTGATACATCGTGGTTGAAGTATCTCTTGACTTTCGTTGTGATGTCCGATGATATAGCAACGTTGTCTGCTATTTCCTTGGTGTCTTGGGACGAAACAATTGCCAGCCAAGTGAAGAAAAAAACCTGTGAAGTTGAATATGATGAAAAAGAAAGGAACAACACTTGGATTAATAATTTCCAGATGATGAATCTTGAAAAGATTTTATACAAAGTTTTCTTTTCGTTCAATTCTTCAAAGATGAGTGGGAGAAGAATTATTCTAGGATGTAAGTGTTCCGACAGTTTGTAACTGGACGAAAGGGGCGGAAAAAAGCTCATTAGAAACTTTGAAGATGTACTTCACAATTGTTCTCTATTTTTTTTTTGTCGCGTCAGGCTGTCTCCAAACCCATCATCGTCAAGTTCAACACGAATGAATCTTATTCGACTTATAACAAACTTTTTTCCCGCTCTTCTCGTATGAAATGTTGAAGAATTGAGAATTTCTTCGCCTACTCGTTTTTATCTTTTATAAATGGCCTCTGATAATTCCAAGTCTTGAAGAGACAAAAACTGTCATCATAATCATCGAAATTTATTCATTCAGGCGTCCACACAAGATTTAATCAGATCACCCTCAATACCAGAAATCGTCATTTCGTTGGCACATTTTTATTTCACCAATTGAATCGTCACACGACAAGTGTTAAAATTCCAGGAAATATTACTAAGGCAGGGTGAAATACCCCTAAAGATTATTCCATTGAGATTGAATTTAATCGAGAACTCTCCTCAAACATTCAGCAAAAGAAGAAATATCTTACCACTGGTATTATCATGCTGTGTAATTTTATTTCACAGCAAATGGATTGATTGAATGCGACTAAGACTCACTACGTGACAACTGCAAGGTTTTATAAACTTTTTACACCACAAAACATAACAGGTGGGAGCAACTTGGTCCATTACGGATTTAGTGTGCAATCAAATGTAGTCTAAAGGAATTCCCTTAATTGGAATGTTGGACGAGGAGCAAGAATGGGAATGAAAAAAATTATTGGTGATAGCAATAGCAGCAAAAGCAACAACAGCAGCAGTTGTAAGTGGTCAACGAGTTTGTATGTGATGCAATAATCAATGTGGTCCCCACTGTTTGCACATTTCCTGAATAAATGCAATTGCACCTCGAGGCAAAAGGGATTACGTTGGCAGTTAGTTGTTTCGTATAGAGAAATAACTTTGATACGTGCTGTGACAAATCAAACGACTTGTTGGAACGTGTAGGAATAAAAAATGAAATACAAATGGAAAAGGTGGAAAAAAAAAAATAGTCTGAAACATTTTTATAAAACAAATGAAACGTTTATTTCATACCACGAAACATTTATACACGTAATAATTATTGTTAATAAACTATTTACACAATACCAATACAACAACATGAATATTATCAAGATAAATTAATTAACTCAGTGCTTCCATCCATGGCCTCTGCTTTGATGGTGAAACACGTGCTTGTAGACAGGAACATGAACTGGGTAAGGTTTCGGTATTGGCACAGGAAAATGTTTATCAATAGTTACTGTGTAAGGTTTCTCCACGACAAAAGGAACCTGACAATAGCAAACGATCGATATCAACAATAGAATAGTTCATCACATATTTTCCAGTATAAAAAGAATTGATTGGATTTTTTTGTTCAATACCTTTTTTTCAACGACAAAGGGCTCTGGTTTTTCCACAGCTATCTCAACATGCTTCACAATTTCAACTGGTACAGGATGAGGCACAGCAATTTGCACAGGATATGGTTGAGGTATTGGAATTTTTATTTGCTGTGGAACTGGAACTGGGACTGGATGTGGTATTGGTATCGCGTATTTTTTGTAGATTGGTATAGCCACTGGTTTTGATGTCTCATGATACGTTGCGTGATTTTCAAAAGTGGCTGACACCATAACCAAAACCATGGAAATTATCTATAACAAAATGTTTACGCAAATTGGAATGATTTATGTCTTTATTGTTCTTTAGTGGAATGTAATTGAGACTTTGCTTACAATTATTTGCATTATTGTTGATGTTGGTTTAAGAAAATCTATCAGTCGTGTATTCACTTGAGTTTAGAATGTTTCAATGCTCTCAAAGTCATGGTCACTTGTTTATATACTACCCGTCACTTTCTCCCTTCTCTTTTCATTGCACATTAAGATTGTGCCGTTCGCTGGAGAGCAATTTCATGTGCAAAACACAACTGTGCTCGTGGTTGAATGCTGGAAGCTGACGTGAAGGAAAAAATGGGATAATCGATACGGAACTGGCAGTGAACTGCACACCGCACAGTATTTGAACACATAAATTTGCCCTTCTTGATAGATTATGACAATAGCAGCGTTTCATGGATGTTGATACTGTTGTTTATGGTATTTTTTCGTTCCTATAGAGATTTTAGTGAGAGTTATTATAAAATGAGGCAGAACTAAAATCAATCATGATTTTAAAATATTTGTGATTAAACAATGGATAATAATTCATCCCATGAATATTCATGAACTTCGAGAACATGATTTTGTTATTTATAGACCGACAAAATCTCTGCACGTTGAGAAAACTGTCCAGTATTGATTCGATTGTACCAGATGTAGTGAATGATAAAATAGTTTGGAATCACTTTTCATTCCACTGAATATTCAGGTGAGAGTACAACCTTATGAAAATATCATGAACTCCGAGTGTCTGTTGATATGGATTCAAATGAATTTATAAATGAAAAGATGAGCGATGGAGTAAAGGTGGTGACTGCTCCTCAACGAAGGAATTTAATTATGAATGTCACTTGATCGTCAGTAGATATAAGAGAAAGTAAAGTACATTATTTCAAGGCTTTCTAAATAATCTAAAACAAAAAATAGTAATTAAATGAAGAAAAAATTGGTAATTGAGATGAAGAAATTAAATTTGTATTTAATTCAATTTTTTCCTTTCATGATCACAAATACCAGTTCATGTTGGAGCTATCAACTGAATTGGTTTATCAAGAAATGACATAAAATCTTTTGATCTTACACTCATGAAATTACTTAATCGAACTGTAATAATCGATCTATGACACATGACCTCTTGGTGATTCGATTAGAATCAGTTCAATGGCCAATATCATTTAATGAACAATTATTCCGTACTTTCCTTATCAAATAATACTGATCGAAGTTGGGAAGATGAACATAAAGCAAAAGAAACTCAACGGATTTATTTACAATTATTTTTCTTATCACACTAAAATCTAATGTTTGCCACTAGATGAATGATGAAATATATGTTTGAAAATAGGAATATAAACTGGATAAGGTTTTACAATGGGAACTGGAAACTTCTTATCGATATAAACTGGGTATGGCTTTTCCAACACGAAAGGCACCTGGAACAAAATCAATTATCGATTAAAATATTGTCACCTTTTATTCAAACGAAAATTCCAAGCTCAGTAGTTTGAATTCAATAAGCCACAAACCTTTTTCTCGATGTAATATGGTTCTGGCTTCTCAACTGGAACTTCAACATGTTTAATAACTTCAACAGGATAAGGTTGTGGTATTTGAACTTGAACTTCATACGGTTGAGGAATTGGAATTTTTATCTCTTGATCAACCTTGACTGGTACTGGGTGTGGAATAGGAATAGCTGCATAAGAAAATATTGAAGAAGTTGTAATTTCTACAAATTATGAATCATGATGAAGGATTGAGTGGAAGAAAAGTGCTATTAACTCGCCATATTTTTTTATGATTGGTATCTCAACAGGTTTCGTCTTTTCTTCGTATGTACTGTGAATTTCTTGATGACCATAATCATTGTAGTGACCATTTGTTGATATTATTGACATTGCCAACAAGACAAAGTTGATGAATATAATCTGAAATAGAACCGGTGATGAGAGAGAAAACTGGAAAAACTAATTCATGGTATAAATTATCGATTATTCTATTGAATTGATCCAGTCAATAAACTCACATCGTTGTTCATGGCGAGGAAGTGCTCTTGGTTGAGAATTGAGTGAGAAGTGAACCATGGACATCTACAATATTCGCTTATATACGCCAATGATTCTGTCTCCTTTCACTAAAAATTGAATTCATCACTTTCGCTCCCCTTTAAATTGCTGTACCAAATATATTTTTCTATCTGCTAAACTTTTTGCTGTGTATCCACATGTAGCACGAGATTGATCATAAAAGAATCCAAACTATTTATAGTTTTCTGATTTATTCCTTTCTCTGACTTCCCATTATTCATTCATTGTTTTTTATCACGTCTTCCACTGTTATGACTGGTAATAGCAACTTCACAAGTATACTCACTCATAAACTCTCGATGAGGGGACTGCAAATGCCGATGGTGCAAATGAAGAATTTCTGAGTAAAGTCACAAAGTTCCTGAGATGAAAGTGTGACGAATAAATTATTGATAAAAAACAATATGTGATCCATTAATTTTTTATTTTTGAAATTAATCGCTGATACAGTTCGTGTATTATTTGTTTCATTCATGATCCCATGAATATTCCGATGATTAATCATGTAACTGTGACAGTGTATAAATATATCATGAGTAATATGAGAGTAGTTAATTATTGCGATTTTTTTTTGAAGTTGATATACAGAGAAAAGTGGTGGGTAGAGTGGTGGTATAGGAAGCCTGATTTAGACAGTAGATATCGTTTTATTTAGTGTTTGATACAAAACAATATCCTTTTCTCGATCCTTTCATTCTTCTCCCGGCCGCATTTCCGAAAGGAGATTGGTGAATGGGCGGCATTTGTGTGATTGAGAGGTCTCAACAACTTTCGCTCGGAATTATTTTTCTCCCACGGATATTTCTCCTCTCTTCTTGTGATCTTATAACAGTATAGACAATATTATGAATTAAGACGATAAAAATTGCACGTTAAAAAAAAAGATTTTCACATATTTATATGCGATGATTTGACCTATTTTGATGCATCATAAATTGATTGAGGAACTTAAAGTCAATTAATTTTTTTGGACTTATCATTTTGTGAGTACCGAAATTTTCTTAATATGTTCCTGGAACGATGGACAACTGTTTTGATAACAGGGATTTTAATTGGCACTTTTTTAATGAATGGAACTGCTTGATAACGTTCGACTTGGATAGGAACAGGCTTTATCAGTGGCACTGGTACAATTTTTTCAACTGGTGTGGGTACCTTTTTCTCGATGCGTTTCACGATATATTTCACTACCTAAAATTTTAATCTGCTTATCAAAAGAGTATCAACGTTGAATCGAAACCAATTGTTTGAAATGAAGAATCATTTAAATATTTCACCTCATAGGGAACTGGTTTTCTTACGGGAACAAGCACCGGATAAGGTTGCCACACTGTTTGTGCCTCAATCTGTGGTATCTCGATGGGAATTTCTTCCACAATCGGTACACCTATAACCCAAAAAAAATTAAATTCCGTAAAAAAAAAAAACGTGTTGAAGATATAATGAAACGTGAATATTAAATTTCATTTATATCTCACAATTGTTCTTAAACAAATAGTTCTCACCAATTTCATTGACAATGGGAATAAATTTGTCACGATGTTCATTTGGAATTTCAACTGTGTAATCCAACGGTGTTAATGATGTCTGTCCATAAAATTTCTGCCCATTCCATTGGTTATCACTGCGATTGTCTAATTTAAAAACGAAATGAATTATCTTTCGTACAATCAAGATAAAAATGATGTTAATTAAAAATTGATCGACACATATTTCATGCAAAAAGTAATCAGTGATATCGTAGAGTGTAAATTCTAAAAATTCCAACTCTAACGTTGGTGTGTGACAGGTAAATTACCATTATAATTCTCAAGGGAAATTTCTCCAAGGGTTATTTTATCCGAGTGCCATTCTCCATCCGAACTTAATCCCATTGTCCAGCAGAAATTTGCACCCACTAATAAAAACTAAAATTCCAATTATTTTTAATAGAATACTCCAATCATTCCTTCTGCTTCAACCGACTAATTAAACCACCCTTATTCCATCTAGTCGTCTACAGATAAAAATTTCATACTGACTATTCCAATTTTTGCACACAATTTCATTGTTGATTCCTATTTAATTATTGATTAATATTCGAGAACAGCAACGATGATTCAACCGCGACTAAATTATTCAAGAAGAGACAGATCTTTTATATCTTTTATTCATGTATGCAATCGTCCACTCTAATTTACCCCACTATTTTGACAATTCCACCAAAAATCCATAGCGAACATTCGCTTTGTCATATTTATCATGCATCGTTGTTCAAGCGATTTCAATCTGTTCATCCCAATCGAAAATACTTCCGCCTTTCCACACATTAAAACAATTATTTCCTACGTGTTGCACTCAAACCATTTTTGATACGATCTTTGATATTAAAACTATTTTTCCTCTATTAGCACTAAAGAAGAAATTTTTAATGATGTAAAAATATGTTGGATCCATGCGAAAGTTTAAATTCTTCAAATTTCTTCTCACATAAAGAAAAATATTTTACTATTCAACTCGGTTTGTAGTAATTGAATTTTTTTTTCTTTTATTGACAGCTTGGAACACTAACAATGAAGAGATCTTGTTATACTATGTTAAATTGTAAATATTTATTCATTACATTGATAACACACTGCAATTATACTCCGCTTTTATGAATCCTTTCTATTTAAGTTCCCATATACAAAGAACAATAACATAAAAATAATTCTATCCATTTATTCGTACGACAAACATATAATTTTTTTTTATGACAGCATCTTAAGGTCATGGCCATCATCATCCACTGAAACTGTAAAAGGCTTTCACTCGAAATATAAATTTAATAATAGCCTTGCAAATAGAATGGAATCAAAAGAAAATACAATAATTACTTTCATAAAGTTTCTATTACTGCCATCAATACAAGAGCGCAATAAAATAAACAATATAAAAAAAAATAAAGACAAACTAAAAACGAAGAACGAGAATAGAAAAATTTATGTACAAAAATAATTAACATTGAATAGAATCAGTTCGTAAAATTGTTTAACTTCTCAACGTCCATGATGTGACTTTGCGTGATGATGAATTGTTTTATAAATTGGAATTTTAATTGGATAAGGTTTTTCAACAGGTACAGGTATGTGTCTTTCAATATGAATAGGCACAGGTTTTTCAATTGCAACAGGAATATGTTTTTCCACTGCATATGGGATTTTCTTCTCTACAGGTACTGCGACTGTTTTTACAACTTGAAAAGGTACTGGATGAGCCACGGGTACAGCAACTGGATAGGGTTGTGCTACACCTACTGGAACTGGATGTGGTACGTGAATTTTTACTGGATGTGCAACTGGGACACCTTTAATAGAGAACAAATAAAACGTCAATGTTGGTTATGATTGCTGAAATCATTGTCAATCATTGATAGAATTATTCACCGATTTCCTTATAAACTGGCACAGCGATTGGTTTGGTAACTTCAACATATTCTGACACCGGAACAGAGTGGACATGATTATCATCATGGATATCACCACCGCTGTCATGATTGCCATAATCATATCCTTCATGAGCACTTTGATCAAAACCGCTATGTGAATTATGATCATAACTACTAAAGCTGGCTGAATATTCCTGATGATCAGGCGTTCCATAATGACCTGATGATGGTTCGAAACCACCTTCATCATGACCATTATAATCAGCTCCATTGTTTCCACCATATTCATTACCATGTGTCTGTACATGATCAGAACGTTCTATTGTACGATATTGACCTTGATATGGAATCATAAAATGTCGTCCATACTGATCCGAAAGCATGAAAGTTATTGGTGCAGCTGCTGTCCATGTAAAGAGGCAGCCAAATATCATCTGTAAATTAAATTTATAAATTTACTCCACCCTTGAATTCAACATCAAAAAAAATTGCTAGAAAAATATCGATTTCAACCCTTAACTCACAATCTCACTCAAGGAAAAATTCATATTGATGAATGACAGGAAACCAAGTGATTCAAAGGAAGTCTCAACTAAAACTGGATACATCTTCCGTCATTTCACGTCTTAATATAGTGCCTCGCCTTTCACTGTATTACCGCGCGTGCACAGGAATGGTCCAATGTGTAGGTGCAATGGGATTTATGTGCATGAAAAGAGAGCAATAGTTTTTCCGTGGTTAATGTTTGTCGGTGTTGCACAAGTGTTCACCACCAGTATAAAATTATTGTCTAACGATACATTATAAAAGCTGTAAACACAATATTGTGAGTATGTAGTTGTGTTTTATACTTGATGCACATTTACTAGCAAATGTATGATCATTTGGTTTCAAAGTGTACGGACAATAGATCTTCCGTGACAATCTAATCGTGTGTGCAATCATTTCCGCTCTTTCGTATGTACATTCGTGAATGTTACCTTCACCATGAAAATTATCTACATTGGTGTGGTGTATTTAACATTGACCACTTAAACAGAAGAGTACGTTGAACTGTCTGGAGCAATTAATCAATTCAATGTTAATATGATGGTGGATTAAAATTAGAATTTTTTGATTTGTTGCCTTGAAAGCAAAATGATTAATCATTTCACATGGATAATTAATATTCATTTATTGATGTATTGCTGAATCTAATATGACACAATTGTGAGTAATTAATTGTGATAACGACATCATTACCAGTTTAATTTGATTTGCTATGTGTGGAGAGAGCATAACAATAATTCATTGTTATATGTCATCCAATGAATTATATTTTAATTGTCATTACTGAAAGTTCAAAGTGGAATAATCATTTCATTGGAATTGGACACCAGTGTGAAGTGTTGGATTTATTGGAGAAAATCATTTCACAAAGTTGGCTTTTCTCTTGGTTCATTTTATTTTTCATTTTTATTCTATAAATGACAATATACAAAGCTAATAAATAAGTAAGTAAACAATTACTAATACAATCGCCTATAATAACGTCTAAATGATCGTCTTTGATTCTGATTGTGTCCTTTGAACCGATGAAAAATGTGTTTATAAATAGGAATATGTATGGGATATGGTTTTTCAACTGGTACTGGAATATATTTCTCAACAGCAACAGCTACGTGTTTTTCTACAGGTACTGGAACTATTTTTTCAATCGCATAGGGCACTTTTTTTTCGACTGGAACCGCCACAGTTTTTATAACTGGTATTGGAACTGCTTCAGCCACTGGCACGTGAACTGGATACGGTTGGGGAACACCCACCACAACGGTGTGTGGAATTGGAATGGCTACTGGATGAGGTATTGGTACTCCTGTGGGAATCAAGAATTTTTATTATTCATGAATGACATTTCTTTACTAATTTCAGGACAGTAATTAAATTTTTTACCGATATTTTTAACAACGGGTACTGCCACTGGTCGGGTTACCTCGACTTGTTGACTGAATGGAACATTTTGGGCGACGTTGTACTCATTCTGGTTCCAGTGGGTGAGGTCATCTGAATTATCATGATTGTCTAACGAATGTTCTTCAACAGTATGATGACTATTGATGTCACTGTCTATGTTATGTGATGGTAAATTTTCTTGTCTATGTCCATGGAAATGTAGCAAATGATTACTATTGATGTGTTGCAAATGATTGATAGAATTTGGATAGTGCGAATTACTGTCCAATCTGTTGGAGGGAAGTGAATTAATTATTAATGCCACTAATGATCATTAAAATTTGTGTCTGAATGGATCCTCACCCCTGCCATTGATTAGATGTGTGCTGTGTTGCGAAACTCGTGAAAACCGTTCCAAGTAATAGTCCAATGATGAAGACCCGTGAGAAAAATTTCTGAAAAAATTGATTAATCAGATTGAATCATTTTTCTTCGTAGGTAAAATATTTTTGTCTTTTTTTTTTAATTTTTCACGTACAAATTGGAGCATTTTCAATCAGTCGCACTGTGGTTGATATGTTTCCTGAGCTGATCAAGTATACTGAGCATCGACATCAATGGTACGTTCGTTTTTATAGCTGATGACTTTCTCCCACTTCTTATTTATGCACATACATGATACGCACATGATCCGGTTACTTCAGTGTCGCGTGTGTAATTTAATCTTCAATAAAAGTGAATATTTATCGATAATACATGGAATCTTGGATATCATTGAAAATTAAATAGCCTCCCACCTTAATTACGTGGTTGTATAAAATATTCACAGTGCAACATGCGCAATGTCAATGTCACTGGGTGTATCTCAATCATCCAGAGTTTCCATTCATACTACGGAATATAAATCAACACATCCAAGTATGAAATTTTCCTCCTCATTTATTGCAGTGAAAAAGAGAAAAACGAATGGAACAAATTGACTTTCATCTAAGTTTATACACACTCGAGTAAAAATAGTTTCCAACATTTAAGATAACGAGTGCATAGCATTTAAAATTCTCACCCCGAAAGTGATAGTCATTAAAATTAAAGTGAAATTGTCCAATGAGTATTTTCTACGGTCTGTTATTTATCGTTGACGATCCAGCACATGATAAATTACCAAGACTATATTGTAAATAATGATAACATGAAGAAAAAAATCAGTTGAAGAGATAATAACAAGAAAGCAAAAGTAAAAAACGATAAATAAAAGCAAAAGTGTTGTGCTGACATAGTGAGAGTGGTTATGAGTGGTTACCCCAAGATGTATAAAGAAGAAAAGAGAGTAAAATAGATGTGTTTCTATATACTCGGGTGGGTCGCTAAGAGTAGTAGCATTGAAACGAGCAAGAACAAAAAATTGGTAGATGAAAGCGCACTTCATCCTGCCTCGTATATATGTGAAAGGAACACTCTGCACTGGTGTTGCGATTGATTCGAATACCTAACCAACATCTGATCACATCTGTGTATCTAACACCTACTTATTAATAACCAGGTCAACAACAACAAACTTCGCGCATGAATTAAATTTTTTCTGCAATTTCCAATGAATCCAACATAATGGAACAGCACAAAAATCAAAAATAAAAGTCAACCGAGACAACTGATGGTTTGATATCCATTTTTTATTGGTTGATTATTGGATGGATGAGCGAAATTTCTTGATAATTTCCAAATGGGAAGAATTTCAGATATAAAATAAAATTTCTTATCCTAAATGAATTCTATAGATTAGCAATGTTACAATATTGAGAACAGATAAGATAAAAATGCCCATGATGAACCCATCACCATTAATTTCTACTTAATGAATCAAAGAAGTCGGTGAATATTATTTTTTCATAGTGTGTTCAACCCCATGGTTGATAATTGTGCTTTGAGGCAGCAGAATTATGGACAGCGTTAGCAACTGCATTTTGTTTGGCTGCAACAATGTCCCGAATTTTGGCTTCTCGTTCGCTTTGATGAATTTGCTTGTCTACTTCTTGTTTGCGAAGTTCAGCAGCCGTTTCTGAAGCAGTACGTTGGATTGCAGCTGCCGCTGCTGTCTCCCTGGCAGCAGCAACTCGTTGTGCAGCAGCAACAGCATCCTTTAGAGTTGCCAAACGCTGCTGGAGTGCCACTAACTGTTGTGCACTTGCGCGAGCTTCAGCCTGTGCTTGCGCAGAAATCGCTTCAGACCTGCGTAATAATTCACTCAAAGATCAGAGGGTTTTTGGTATTAAAGTTGTCATAGTAGAAATCTGTGAATAATTCTGAACCTCTCAGCAGCTTCACGAGCGGCGGCTTCCTTTGCTAACGCTATTTTTTGTTGGATTAAAGCTGCCTGTTTTGCCTCACTAACTCTGTGTTGAGCAAGAAGAACATTGTGATTCGCGTGCTTTGCTTGATGAACAGCTCGTACCACCTCCGGTGGATAGGCAATGCTAGGTGTACCTGGAATCGGATCACGAAGTGCCTGAAAAATTCATTGCCCGGCTGTAATCACCACTTACGAGATCAACGTTTCCTGAATTAAACATTTCGAAATCCAATGGTGCAGTATAATTGGGAAGCATATTCTCAATTCATGATTAACAGACCTGGATCGCTACATCATGTGTCGCTTGAGTTTGGATTTGACCAAGTGCTAAGTCGGATGAAACTGGTCCAGCCCAATCAGATGTTCCATAGCCTGCTGATGTCCATGGTGCATAAGCTGGAAGAATCCCCAACACATCATATCCAGGTGGTCCAAAAAGTGCGACACCACGTTTTTCCTTCCTGGTTTGTTCAGAATTGGTCCTATCAATTGTCACCAGCGCGCAAAGCACGATAATCTGCAAAATATAATTTTTTTAGTATTGACTCCTACAAAATTCTCAATCAATATCCAAATTGGAGAATTTTCTTCTTTGATATTACTAGGAAGACAGTCTTCATCTTGTTGTCAAGTTGGTGATGGAACTGATACTCTCTGTCCGTTGGACCATGGTATATATAGTAGACCACGTCAATGATGTCCTTTCGTCGCATTGGGGTACAATAATGATAAAATTAATTAAAACTATTAAAAAAGATGTAGAAAACAGGAGGTAGTCTATCCGAAATTATAGGTTATAGATTTATAATCAATGGTGTGTTTGATTATTGTACCACCTGCAATTCTACAAGAGGTCACACTCAATCCACGCCTTAATAAGTTTGATTACACATCACGAGTAGGAAGTAGACACAGAAAACGTAAAAGATTGGAGATTTATCTCGAATTCGTTTATATGACGAGAGAAGAAAAAAAGTATCGTCCAAACATTCTCATCAAATGATAACATCACTTCCGGAATCAGCGTTTATTCCAACAAAATATATTTGACAATAGAAATAATCTGGAATGGTTCTTAAAAATTAATCAGATTTTATATAAGAATAATTTAATTAATATTGTGCCTTAAATTGTGAGTAATGTGGGTAAAACTGGAGGATTTATAACTTTAATACCACCCTGATGCACATATGGATTCAGTTCTCGATGTTTTAATGATTTTATTCGGTTGATTGGAGCATTGAAATATATTTTATCACTCGGGGTTGATGATTGGAGTGTTTTAGGTGTTTTCTCGATGTTCCTGTCTGACATGTTATGTTTATTAGTTGTAAATGGGTCGATTGACTGCTCATTCGATTCAGTCCTTGTGCGATTTTTTCTTGGTATCCCATAGCCATATTCATTTTTTCGTGGCGATGTTGATTCTGTGTGTCTACTTCCACGTTTGCTTTCCTCATGTGAAATTATTTTTTCTTTATTCACAGACTCGTCGATGTCAGGTACTTCTTTGATGTGAGAAAATTCTAAAACATAAAAATGAGTTTGGTGTTGATTGATTGATTTCCACAATTGTTGAGGAAAAATAACTTTACCTTCTACTGGAATTTTGTGATGATAAGACTTCTCAAAATCATGTTTGAAATCATTTCCATAGCTGTCAAAGTGTGCAAACTCTTCGTTATAACCACCATCATCATTAAAATCACGTTGCAATCTTTCTCGTGGTACACTTTCACCCCTCGTCTCATATTCATAATTTTCTCGGGAACTCGATGGTGTTTCACCTTCTGATTGCAATTCGTAGACATGTTTCTCGTCTTTATCCAAGTGAGGATTATAACGCTCAGGTTTTTCTACTAATTTTTCTTTTTGTGGTAAGTCAGGTGATGCTTTGGAATATTTTCCAAATGCTGCATCATAGGAATTAAAAACTGGTGAATTTGGTACTTGGTAATTAGTTTGCAGAATTGTTGATGTGTCACGTTGTCCTGTACCGAGATTTTCATCTGGAACCAGAATTTAATGAAAACAGTTCCTGAAAATTAAGGGCCAGAGACAGAATTAGTTCTTTTAATTTACCTTCATTGGAGTCATTGTACCCACTGTCATCATCATTCGAATCTGGAATCGATGGCCTTTTCTTATTAATAACTTCAACATCAGTTCGAATCCTCTCAAAAGATTGCGGTTGATAAATTGGTTGTTGAGAATTCGCATGGAAATGTAATTGAGGTTGTGCAGAAAATAATTGATAATTTTCCGCAGCGCTGATATTAGGGAATGAATAAGGAGCAATTGGCAAATTAACTGGATGGACTTGAAAATTGTCTATTGATGACGAATAAGGATTGGGGTTATTGAAAGTTGTCAGATAATTCGGCTTTGATTCAATATCACCTGGCTGAATACGCTCGGGGATCCCATGACTAGTTTGCAACTGCTCAAGATTGATCGGTACAAAGTTACCCGTACTTGTCAGACTCGGTGACACAAATGTTGGATTATGCTTTATTGATTTGATGTCAGGATACGTTGGGGAATAATTAATAGGACTGCGTGTTATAGGGCTTGCCATATTTGACGATAATGGCCGTGAATGTAATCGTGGAAATGTCGCATCTTCGAATTTATTCGGATGAACAGGATGTGCGTTTCCTGAATTTATTGTACCCAGTGTAACTAAATGACGAATATTCATTGGTGAAAGAGTTGGGTGATAATGGGCAGCACCAGATGTGGGAAATGAATTTGTTGTTGATAATTTAGTGCCATCCGGTATCAATTTGAATCCATTCGAATGGTCAAAATGTGATAAATGGCCACTTAATGTTGGTTGCATCGTTGGCAATTTAGGATGATCTATATGATGAATGGGAAAGTTATTTGTAAAACTCGTTTCCAAATATTTATATGGATTGTTGCTTGCACTATCAACAATACTAATTCGCGGAGAGAATGAACTAGTCCTTTGCACTGATAATCTACTTGTCGGTGTGAAGTCATAATGATCAAACGATTGAAGAGAACGTCGTGACTTGGATGTTGATTCAGTAGTTAATGCAGACGATAGCAAGTCATTGACGCTTGTTGTTGGAGTAATCGACGTTGTAATACGATTACCAATGGCTGTGCCAATAAGAAGTGAACCACAAATTATCTGCAATGCAATGTGTTTGATATGAATAATATGAAAATCACCACCAATAAATTCATTACATCAATCACAGTCATTTATTAACACTTGAAATAACTGTAATCGAAGTGAACTCAAATAACTGACCCAAATGGTATTCATATTCTCTACTCTCACTGGAAGATTGATTCTTACTAGTCTCGCTCCATCCCAGACCTGATCTTTTATATTGTCACATCCTTGTTCAGTGATGCAAAGCACTGTAACGGATCGCACTTTTCTAAAATGCTATAAAAACCACACCAAGAAATAGTAATTTAAGTCTAGAATTTTTCTGAAATTTCCGATGGCAATGATGCGTTACACTTGTCTATTGCTATTTGTTTATTTGCTAATTTCATCTATGTACTTACACATTTATTGTTTATTAGTCAATCATGTAATGCAGTTGTCCTATTAGGCATCGAGAGAAAAAAGTTGTTGGGGTTTTGTCAATTATTTTATTTCATAAATTACGATAAAGTATAAATTCGTATATTTATTTACATTGTAAGATGATACGCTGGTTATTGTCTAGATGAATTATATCAGTCTAAATAGCCCGCATCATTAAATATATTCTTTTAACTTCCGCTTATGAATAAACAATCGATTAATTTTGTTCAGCAATTTTGTTCAGCAGTCTTTACAATATTTTTCCATAAAAAATATCTTTGGATTTCTATTCATTTTTCCATTTTAATAACGACTACAATACAGATGTTGAAATGATTTGATGAATGTTTTATTCAATGAAATTGCCGAGCGTAAGTTGAAGGAGATGCCTGAAATGATCCTTCTCCATTCATATAAGTACGACGTCTATTATTATCAAAATATTGTTTGTAATCATCATCATCGTTCATCAAACTTGTTGGGCTACCAGTTGGTAATTTATTGTTCTTCATCAACAGTCCGAGAAAATTGTGTGTTCGTGGATGGTTGATATCGAAATAATCACTCTTGGAATCTGAACTGATATTTATCTCAGATGCAGACGTTGTGAAAGTTGGGTAGTTATCATTTCTTTTGGATTTACGATAATCCTTGTGAACATTCCGATTGTAATGAGGTCGACGATGAGAATACCCTACGTGATTGCTCGCTGATGTCTCTAAACTTGTTGGCCGCGATGGATGAGACTTTGACGGTCGTGGATGTGACCGTGTTTTGCTAGGACGTTTCTTCTTTGGTTTATTACTTTCAGAAAATGGACTTTTTGATAAGAATGAATTGACTCTTGGCGGTGTGAGATAATCACTGAGCTTCGTCACTTTTGATGAGTCTAATCCTTCACTGGATGCTGAATGAGAGTCGGATAATGAATTTATCTTGAAGTTGTTTTTGAAGAGTTCATCAATTGTAGCTATTGATAGTCCAGGTCGTTTTCCAGGATCGGTCGTGTGAACTTGTGGTTCTGAATGATGAGCTTCCAATAGGTCTTTGCCATATTTTGAACTAGTCATTGCAGCTCGGTATCGTTCTAAATCGCTCTTCAATCGCTCGAAATCAACTCCGTCATTTGAGTTTGTATAATTATTCAAACGTTTGTCAGTATTCCATTTTTGTGTGTTATAAATTGTTCTTATAGATTCTTTGAACATTTCCTCTGCATATTTCTCAAGATCAGAACTCAATTTCGGCTTGGTGATCAAGTCAGCTTGAGCAGAGTGTGAATGTTTGTAGAAATTTCCACCTTGTACAATGGGAACAAGATTCAACATCGATGGCAGCGCTTGTTCTGCCGTTTTTGTATTCAATAAAGCTTGGTTCTTCACCACCTCAACACTCGGAACAAAATTCATTGGATTATACGTTGGACGATCACCATACTGATTTTGGTCTGGTACTTTCTGTTCTAGTCGGTTGCCCGGATTGTTCTGTGCGCCAATTTGTGTCAACGAATCGACGTAACTTTGAATGCTAATTGATTCCGGTGTGGTGCTAGTCACTGCTGGTCGCGGGGTTAAGAAACTTTGTGCTGTACTGAAAATTGGAATTGGTGTCGTTAAAACAGCAGCTTGGTATTGATTCGTACCTGACACATCAACTGGACTTGGTTTGATATAAATATTTGGATTCTGTATTTCAACTGTTTGGACACCGACAACAGGCAATTGAGCTCGTGTGACTAGACCATTTGATATTGCATTTACTGTATTAGCATTATTGTTGCTCGTACTACCAATATTATCTCTACTAGTGTACATATTTTGATACTGCAGTCTGTTATTATATCCGGTTGGTTGATTCTGCAATTGATTCCATTGACTCCAGGTATTCCCGAAAATATTACTGCCCACATTCAGAAGTTGTTGCTGCTGTTGATTCTGATTGACTACATTAACACCAGCTATGCCTGCAGGTGTTTGCACAAAAGCGGGAATGACTTGTGCTGGAATTAAGGTTTTCGGGTAAACATTGGCTTGCAACTGTGGTCTGAATATCTGTGGAGTATTTTGGCTTCCCGTGTAGACGTGATTATTATTCGCATTATTTGGTGGCACATAATATTTATTGTCGTTCTGTTGGACATTGGATGTTGGTTGTGCTCCTCGACCCACGGAGAAACTGGCTGAAGCTAAAAACTGGCCATTAGATCCGGTGAAAGTATTTGGTTTTGATTGTTTGTCTGTGACACTTGTTGATTGTGTATTCCCATTATTATTGCCATTTTCGTTATTGCTTTTATTGTCATTGCGTTGTGATGTTGGTTGACTGTTCTGTCCATGAAGTCCATGAGGATTGACGACAATATTGTAATTTGCGGATGACTGACCAGGTGTTTGGATTATTGAATGAAGTGTCGATGAGGGATAGAATATTTGCGACACAGTATTTAACTGAGGTGTATTTGATTTTGACGATTGTGTGCTCTGGATGCTTGGACTAACTGTGAGCATTGGGGCTACTGTGCTTGGATAGTAAGTCTTCAAATTCGGTGTGTATTTGTTTTGCATCGATTGTGGTAACAGAACCGCTTGGACGGCATTTTGATATGTATTTTGTCCGACTATAATATCGGAAGCTGCAGTTGAATAAGCATAATTTCCATTGTCAATATTCTGGTTGTTTTTCGTTGGTGGCTGTTGCGAAATATGGGACATCAGTATCGGTTGAACACTGCTGATGAGAGGCGATGCAGTGCTAACCATTGCTCCACTGGTAACAATATTTGGGATTCCCGCATTTGTGAAATCGAAACCCTGACTATTACCAAGAGCAGTGGTGTGATCGAAGTTTGTTAAAGGTACTAAATTTAAATTGATCGGTACGAGAAGATTTGGTTTATCAATTTGGCTGATTTCATAACCGTTTGAATGAGAAAATTCAACATTTGGTGCTACTTGACTCCAAGAATTCTGATTTCCTTTAGTACTCTGTTGCTTCTCGGCATCATCATTTGGTTCTTGTGGTTGGGCTCTGTCTGATTCTTCCTCGGAATTTTCATATCCACTCTGATTCTGATTATCATCATTCCAATAATTTTGTTTCGCTTTATTCCGATGTGACTTCGTACGCGTTAAAGAGTTAATTTTCTTCAGTTCATCCAAATCATTGGATGATGAGCCACGATGTTCTTTGGGTAGTTTTCTTGAACTGTCAGAATAACTGGGCTTCCTACGACTTTTGTGAAGCCTGCGAGGTCGTTCTGTGACTTCGTAGTAATCCCCATTTGTATCAGAGTAATCTTCATTTCTATCATAACGTTCTTCAGGCGCATTCCTTAAATTCTGATAAGGATCATTGGCTGGTTTAGAAAAAGACTGTTCACTTTCATATTGTAAATTGGCCTTATGATCATCAGTTCCAACAACCACAACTGGCTTCGATGAACGTTGTTTTGATGGGAACGTCAATTTATTCCGACCATTTTTCGTATTATCAATATTATCGTAATTGATTGATGGCAAACTCGTTGCTCTCTGCCGCGTGACGCTCTCACCAAAAATGTCATACTCAGATGCACCGCGCTGATGATAATTGTTTTGTACTTTCTCTCGTTCATAAGCAGTTTTCTTTTGCGTGTCCCAGGAATGTTCTTGATTGTAATATAGCGGATGAGAATTGCTATTACCTTGTTGTTGATTCATGTCGTAATTTAAATAAGACTCAATTTGTTTTATTCGTTCCCCAGTGCGATGATATGGAACGTTGCGAGCAGACTCCATGCTCTGCTGAATATTGTTATGCATGTTTTGTTTGAGATTTTCATAAAATTCGTGGTAATTAGCAACTGCTGGTGTTTGATCATTAACTTTTAATATTTCAAATTCTTTCTGACCATCCTGTGAATCGAATGACCGGCGATTCATTGTTGGGCCACGAAGATTGAGAAATAATCGCGCTTCACTTGAATATAATTCTTCTGATGGCAAATCTGCTTCTGCTTCTGATAATGTGGCATTGGTGGAGAAATATCTCGATGTAGTTACCGTTATCGGAATGAATCCGTTGGAATTTTCGTGATGGTCTGCACTCTCGTTTAGCTCTGTTGATGGAGATAACAAGTTCGTATCTGCTCTTTCACTTGCATCTTTTGTCGATGATGCAGCATTATTCTCAGACGCAGTGGCCACTTGGTCGATGACATGTTCTTCAAAGGTGGCCTTTGTATACGGCCAGTAAAGCAGTAACAGGATTATCTGAGAAAAAAAAATGTTCATTCTGCATTTGATTGCTCAAGATTGGGATGCAAATGATTTGCTCAAGATGGAAATAGAACGACCTAGAATAAGACATGGAATAGATTTGTGAAAAGTAAAATTGTAAACTAGTAGAACACGCATTATTATTACACGAATTGAGAACTGGATGTTCAAGAAACCAAAACCGCACAGACTTTCTCAATGATTTCAAATCGTCATTATGTTGCCTCTTTTGATGATAAATTATTAAGGATTATTCGGCAATTTTTTTTCTCTCTTCAACAACCAACTTATATAAACTCAGAAAAAAATCATTTCCACAAGAGTACACTTGAGATTAATTAAAAAAAAGTTTACTTACATAATTTATTAACATTTTTGCCACCGCAGCACTGGCCGGTGACTTTTAATCTCTTTCAACAATTCACGGATTGATGATTAACGAACTACTCTGTTCAGGTTGGGTTTTGGAATTTTACACTAATTTTAATATGCACATTTTCAGAAACTAAAACATTTGAAAAACGAAACAATTTGAATGATCCTACGTGGTTAAACTCAACTGAAGAACTGAGGGACATGGTTGGTACGCGATTTTCTTTATACACTCTGGTAACCAAGTGAAAAATATCGTTCTAAATATTATCCTTAAAGCCCACCAACAACAAGATACTTTCATTCACGACACGCGACCACCAGCTGGAAAAGTCTTGTCTACTTTAACGCATGGTGGTTGATGTTTAGTATACACCTACCTATTATGAAAATCATCAACCATAAATCCCCCCTATGGTTATAATAAAACATATTTCATTTTACAACTATACCAATAGATTTCACTTCGCCAACGAATAAAGAATTATTAGTCTGTCCAGACAGCGAAAGGAACAGCAAGAATTTTAAATTGCTCCCTCATTGATATAATTTCATCAATATAGAAAGGAATTCATCACCGATCAAGCCGCAATTTCCGTTTTATTCTTCGCAAATTATCTTCCACCACTCAATCGCAATTAAATGAATTTTTTATCCATTATCAAACACAAAATATGTAATTGATGGTCATTACTTTTGCGATGGTGAGTCTGTTCGCTCTGAAACACACGCATTACCGCCCCTATATGCGCGCCTCTATATAGGTATAGATGATGAATAAAACAGCAATGCTCGTGAGTAGTATGAAGTGTGAGAAGAGAGTGGGGACAACGACGCTATAACTCAACATTATATGCTTTGTTGCTAATTGCTGCAAGCATCAGTGGATTTCGATGATAGCATCGGAACTCACCTTGTGGAAACAACAGAATAATTTCATTCGAATTATTTATCAACAACACCTTAAATCTTCAACTACAATTAAAATTATTTATTCTGTATTTATCTTTGCTGTTTTTATGTTTTTCTGTTTATTTTTATCATTGATCCGTGCATAAATATACTTCAAATTTCATATTCTTATGTATGATCCACATGAGCAGTCATCAGTGTGACTGCAATAATTTAATTATGACTCAGGCGGGGAAGGAATGAGGAATTTCTGAAGTATGAAGTGAAGAAAAAGTTGAAATTTTTATGACTATGAATTCTTTTCTTCTCAATTTTTCATACGCTGTTGAGTGCTGAGAAAAAAAAAGGATACATAAATGAATAGGAGAGAGTAATTTTATATGCAGTAACATCATTTATTAAAATTATAAAAATTGTATTAATCAACATGGTGGAGTAAGAAAAAAACAAATTAACGAAGATAATAAAATGATCACAATTAAAATAATTAAAAGGTACCTCTTCGAAGTGTTAACATTTGGTTGTAAACCTTAATTACGTGAATATTGCACAATTCCCACATCGAATGTTTTAAAGCAGTACACAATGATTTTTATTCGAATTAAATTTGAACAATTCGTTCTCTTCTGTATTTCTTATGTCTTCCCTTCAATTTTTATTCCATTGACGATCTTCAATAATTATTATCCAACTTACCCAAGAACTGGAATTTCATTTCACCAATCAACATAACCGAGCTTGGACTTTACCTTGTTTCATGATAATTTTCAATGTGTGGACCATCAACGATCTCAACACTCTTGACTTTTGGTGATTTTTTTAGTTTCCCATCATTTTTCAAACGTGAGCTGTGAAGGTCTATTCTACCATCCAACACATCATAGCTTGTCTTCGGTGTGTAAGGAGTATCGTCATAATTGAGTGGATGATCAGCTAAACGAAGTCCTGATGATTTTGTTGGAACAGCATCTGCATTGCCAGAGTAACGTCTTAATGCTTGAGTGAATTGACTCAAGTCATTGAGTAAATTGTAATTATCAGTGGGGCCTGATACTTTCTGGTCATCATACCCATAATTTGGGTTTGAAACTTGATTACCAGCATATTTACTTATATACTGTTGCAGTAATGCTTTCAAATTAATATTTGATGATGATTGTGATTCAATCGGACGTGCTCCATCGACTCGAAGAATAATAACTGGTACGAGGGAATCACCAGCCTGAATGAATGTTGGCTGTGCATTTAATATTGATGATGGATCTCTGATATATTGAGATATCGAAGGATTATAATTCAGTATGTTCTCGTAATTGTTCTTGATAAATGCTGCAGAGTTCTGATTTTGATTCTGATATTGATATTGCAGTTGCTGTTGTTGTTGAGGTTGCTGATCACTTTTGGGATTTGTGAAGACTTTTGGGAAATATTTTTGTACCTGTGGTGTATATTTTGATAAAGTTTGAGATGACGATTGTCCACTTTCGGTAACAAGATTTGATGATGGTGTCGTCGTTGGGAATGGTCGAGCCGGTAGTGTATAAGAATACTCGGGATTATCCGTATCAACTGACAATTTAAGACTAGGTCTTATCGGTGATTGATCGTTCCTCACTGGTGCTTTTGGTTTATTGCCACGTTGTCTTAATCCATAATTTTCTTGATAAGAGAAGTCAAATGCCTGACTTTGAGAACCTGCGCCTGGACGTGATGAAATATTGGAATCTTGATCGACAGGAAATTGTGCTGGACGTTGAGAATGTATATTGCTTATTGGATCCGTTGGAAAACGTGGTGGCACTTGATTATTCGTTAATGGAACGTGATAACTTGGATTATTATTACGAAATTTGTTTAATATTGTATTCATATATGGTGGGCTCTGTTGTGATACCGATGGTTTGAATAAAGAATTCTTATTCACTCCTTTATCAATTTGTGAACTTGAAAATTCAGTGTAGGAGTTCACATATGAAGATGGTGGATTGTTGGCAATCCTTCCATCAGGATACTTCCAAATGATTTTATTCTCATATTTGATACCATTTTCGAATGTGTAGCGTGGCAAATTGAATAGTGTTGGGTCGTTTGACAGTTGTGACCTTGGTGTAGTTGGATTCTCTGGTACAAAACCAGATCCTGGCGGTGACAGTCCAAGGACACTATATTTAGAATCATAATCAGATGTTGATGAATAACTATTGTAACGACTGCTGAAAGGTTTTGGTGTTGTAAAACCCATATTATGATTGCTGTAATCTGCATGCGTTGTTGTGCTGTAATATTGATATGCAAAAGTGTTGGACGGAGCTTTACGCAGTTTGGTTCGTTGCCCAAAGATTTGTTGCTGCTGTGGTGGGAAAGTTGCAGTCCAAGGCTGTGCAATCGGTTGATCAACTTGTTCATTTAATTCTGGTTGTAGAGTACTCGATGATACACTTGGTCGTTCCGTGTTGGATTTGAAAGGTTCGATGATGGTCTTAGGTTCAAATGGACTGATTGATTCTTCAATGCTCACGGTTGTACCGGTTTTACCACCCGGAAAATAATAATTATATTTACCATTGAGCAGATTGTTCTTAAGATAACCATATCCGAGTTCATTATTTATTGTACGTTTGGATTTTTCTTCAGTTGTAGAATTATCATCTGCATCATCAGCAAAGTCAAGGAGAATAATTGGAGGTAATACTGGCAGTTCAGTGTCATTGCTCTTATCATTATTATCATCATTTTCAAGTTTATGATTGGCATAATTTTGTGGTGCATCATCGTCATCATTATCTAGCGTTTCACTCGGTAACGGTTTCAAAGTCGCCGTTGTGGTACCAGAGGTTGATTGTGAATCTTCGCATATTGCGAGAGCCACGCAGGTCAACGCAACCTGAAAAATAAAAATAATCAATGGATTGATTTCGCTGAAGCAATGAAATATGTTTGCACGACCCCAATGCATTTTATTTATTAATGACATCTGAGAGAAGAATTTATAATTGAGGTTATACATAATTTATATGATGTCCAAACAAACATCTGTCTGATGCAGATATTTAATAAAGTTGATGGGGTCATGGAAAATCAAGGTAACCTCAATTATAATAATAGAAAGAAGGAAAAACTTGCGAGAAAAATAGAGAAATGAATTAACCAATTGAGGAAAAATAAATTATCTTCACTCGGGATATCCCGTGTGGTTTTTTAGAGATCATTGGACTCTCTATGTGTAATGTAGGGAATTTATATCGAGATCGTTACTTTCACCCAGCTGGTCTTCCTACATCTCAAAGTGCCCCTTTCTTTCTCTTTTTCACTTTTTTTTTCCTCTGTTTCTTGTTTTATTTTTTCTCCTCCTCTTCCTGTTCTTTTTTGTTGATATGGAGCCAGTCTTGGTTGATTTATAAACAGGGAAAAAACCCGAGAGAATATTTATAAAAATAATATTTCGTATGCGTAAAAATGTGTGTTTTCATCGCTTTCTTTTGCTGTCAATTTAATTTCGAACCAAAATAAATTCCTCTCATCTAGATTATTCATTTCTCATATACTTTCTCCTTCGGTTCATATTAACGTACAAATTCGGCGATAGAATTATGAATTTTTTGAGTAACAGATTTCATATAAAGTCTTGACAAATCTTCTTACAATATAACGACACATCAATCGCTTTCTTCATTCTCCCAACAGAAATTCATTCCTCCTCTCTGTTTCAACCATCAAATTATATGGCAGACGCATTGAGTTGAGGTAAAATATTGTATTCACACCTAGTTAATCATATGAAAAATGAATTTTTCTTTGACTTTCACTGACTCTTTATAAGAGCACATCTCATCTGCCACCTTTACACGTTGTACTGTGCGGAACGAAGCAATCTTGCGTGCCATGAAAAATCGGAAACACTTTCTCCATAATTACGTTTGCCAATTCCCGGAAGCGAATCATCATTGAAATATCGAAAAAAAAATAAAAGAACAAAATAATAAGAACTAAGGAGAAAAAAAAAGTTGAAACTATAAAGTAGATAAATAAACTTCGCTCTTCGGAATTAATGTACCATAATTTTACCAATCCTATCATCTGCTGTATTTAAAAAACGCCTTCACTTTCCTCACACTATGAAACTAAGCATTAATTTTTAATTGCATGCATACTCATGTTATTTTACATCTCCACAACAAAATATTATTTAACATTATGTGTAGCAAACTTTTATTTTTTAATTTTAAATATAAATCACACGATAATATTATTTGAACTATAAATTAGATTAATTAATAGATGGATACTTACGTATATCCATATGATTTTCATCACGATATAAAAATGAGTAGAATTCACTGGTTCGATGAGCAGTCGCGTGCGTTTTGCACTGATGAAGTCGAGGCCACAGCATCCCACCTTATATGCCCTCACTCACCGGTGCGAGTAGGACATCACACATTATAGTTTTCTCTTTGGTGTGTAAAGACACTACATTTACCATCCAGCACATACGACAAACTGGGAAGACGCATCTGCCAATAGCGTCGATCCTTCATGTATATAACCAACCCACGTGGCAAACTTGTCGATTAATTATCATTTAATATATCACGACCCAATTTTATTTAATCGAAATTGTATTACATATAAATTTCGATTTAGCAACTCATGTCGTTTTTATATTTAATGTTTCTATTATCATGACAACTGCACAATTTTTATCGATCATCGAAATTTCGAATGTTGGATTAGGAAATATGGTGAATTTAAGTAGATGATGACATTGCAGATGAATCAGATAAAAAATCATAGCATCGATTATTATAAAGTGAATAAAATTTTATTGATTACAAAAATAAATTTGCTTCATCAATTAGTACGCAAGAATTGTCTTAAAAGTATTTTTAGTTCTGGTAAAAATTGAGACTGCTCATGCTGAATTTGCTTCTCACTATTTTCTCCATTCATTTATTCATCTATTGAGTTTTTTTTCATGGTAAACACTGGTAAATTACCATAATTACAATACCACCTATGACGGTATAACGATTCAATATTATGGTGTCTGTTGAGATGATTGGAAAGGTGGCAAATATTACGTGTAGCGCCATAAACTATTGTATACACATCGTAAAATCTGTCGTAACACTTTCAGCAAGTCATGGCTTAGAAATCAGCATTAAAATAACCCACAAAGCAAAAATAATCATCTACGTCATGATGATATGTGTGTGTACATATTTATGTGTGTAAATGTCTTTGCTTTTGAAAAATACTTAACACACATAATTTGCTGTGGTAATTCAAGTAAAAGACTAGATAATAATGTTTCGACTGTATATCCGGTAAAGCAATAGTCAAAACATTTCTTATTGATATTTTTACCATCTTCAAATTAATCGCAAGCGTGTGGACAATTTTTTCTCATTTACCTATTTTTTTTTCTCATTACGAAATATTTTCAAGTATGATTAATTAATTTTACGTTTTTTATATGAATGTACGAAATTTATTGTTGATGGTAAAAATCCTGTTTCAAGTTTTATTGGATGCTCTCGGTATCTAGAAAAAAAAAATTACGCAAATGATTTTAGTACAGGTAAAAAAATGACGAATGGAATTCATCAATTGTCTTTTATATGAGGGGGTGAAAAATTCTGTAGAATGAAAATACCTCTCTGCATCCTTAGCAGCAATGATGTGACTTGGTATGTAAGAATCAAGCAATGACTTTGGTTGTGGCGCATGAGTAATGAAATGATGTTGAAGATAATGTAATTTTTCACTTTCTCCACCAATTGAGTACTGATCAAGTTTAAATCTTTGCGGTGGTAATTGGGGTGGTACGAAATCAACATTGATACCTTCCGGATGCTATTAAAAAAAGAAATATAATAAAAAATCAAAAAATTAAAATAAATTAAGAATGATAATTATTCAGCTACTGAATAAGAATTAATTTCATGCAAAAATTATCATTGGATTTTTTTCCCAACGAATAAAATTATAATTTATTAGGTGTACGAATTAATTCAGAGCGTCCCTCTTTTTTTCCTCATCTTGCTCAATTCAAATAAAGCTACAATTTAATTTATACACCTGATTATTAACGATATTACCTTTTCATAATTTTGATGGACACTCTTCTGCGTATCAACAATGTACTGATATCTCTCTGGTTGATTATAGTGAGTATATTCTTCAGAGTGAGTCTGCTGTTGTGGCACGTACTCAGGTTCCGCATTGTTCACTTGAGAGTAAAGCGAACTCGGATAAATCAATTGCTGAAGATATTGTGTTTGTGGTTGAGTGACTATTGCTTGACTATATAGCAAGTCTTTAGGTTGATTGTACGTTTGACTTGCTTGAGAGTAGAGTCGACCAACACCTTTCTGCGAAAACAAAAGAATAAAAGATCAAATATAAACAACGTGAAGTCATGAGAAAGATAAAAGCGATGATAATAATCATCACGTTCCAAGTAAAGCCATTCCAAGTAGTGAATAAAGATTTTACCTTTGATGTTACGATCGCCTGTGTATGCAGTGGATATTTAGATGCATACGCAATGTATTGGGGTTGAATTTGGTAGGATAATTTAGGAGATGTGAACGCTTCAGAGGGATTTACATTGTGTTCTGGTCTATAAACTGGGATAGGTATTTGTTGCGCTGCTTGACTCGCCAATTGATGTAACAGTTCACTTTTCGATGGTGATCCTTGATTCACTGATAATTGCGAATAGTATGATAATAATTGGCTCATTGGGATGTAAACTGTGTCTGAAACATTTGTGATTGTAGAATTGATGAATCATTAATTACAAGTGATATCGAAAATAATTTTTGTTGTTGATATTGTTGGAAATACTTTTAGAAAGATATTTTCCATTTGCTGTTTTCTGCTGGAGTGCTTGGTATCGATTACCAACTGAAACTTCTGGTTCATAATAAAGTTGATGGTGTTGATGTTGATAGTCTAGTTGACTTTTGGGTCTAACTTGGATCTGCTGTGGTTCTTGATATTCAACATCATTTGGTAGGTCCTGTTGTTCGTAGACAGCACCCTATTGAAATTCCAAAGGAGAATGAAAGTAAATTTATTGATAGAAATCAATGCGGAATTCCGTTATTGCCAATATGAAAATTGGAACGCACATGATAATTATTATGTGATGGTGATGGTGGTGCAGCAGTTGTGAAAGCTCCTAATCCCCCACCATGTTGATAATCATCATCGTTAGATTGATGTTGGCGATGTGGATGATAGTCTTGTTGATCGTTATCTGATTTCACTGCATATGTCGATGGTGATTTTTGTTCTGATGATGATGTGCTCTCAGCACGCAAATTATCACGTTCGATATCATCTAATTTGAGCTTTTCTTCCGACAATGCTGTGGTGAAAAGCAGCGCCAGTATCAAAAAAATCTTCTGCAATCAAAGATAATTGTTAAAAAATATTTCATTACATTGTGAAACCATTTGGACAATGATTTTACCAAGATTGATTTCATTTTTTTTCAGTGGCAAGTAAAAGTGTGAATTTTTTTTATATCTTTGTACAAAAACGAAATTGATAGTTAGATATCGTAATTGAATGGTTGGAATAAAAAATTGTATCAGTGCACTTTCACTGTCTATTAAGTTCTGGGTCAAGTATCCGGCATGGACCACTCTTATATAGACTCACATTGGTATGTTCATACCTTCTCTTGATTCAACTTTAGAACCACTCCCCATTAAGCTAAACAAGTGTATCATCCAAACAAACAAACACAAATGCACATTACACCCACATAAAGTAAAAGTCCATTATTTTTTGTACAATGTGATTTAATGCTGATGCCCCTAGGAAGTGCTAGCAGTGCGTAGCAATATTTTGTTGCGCCAAGAAAATTGTATAACGAATTTATTGATCGTTTATCTTTTATCTGACATGAATTTATTCCAAATATTATTTGATGAGGGAGGGAAAATATTAATTCGGTATTGCATCAAGAATTTTTATCATTGTTGAATCATCCACTCTGCAATTTCGAAGAAAGTTTGGCGTAACTTGCTAAAAGTAAAATTATTCTTGTAATTTTCATTTTCTTTTGTCAAAACAATGCGGTGAATTTTTATTTAGACTCTGGAGAAATTTTGTTTCTTTTATGTTGAATTAATGGAATGTTTTTTTCAGTATGCAACATTTTTGAGCATTGAAACTGTTGGAGTTTTGTACTATAGAATTATCCTGAGGATTATGCGCGTGAAATTATACCGTAGAAAAAAATTGTTTTGGGAAGTAATAATTGCAAATTGAATGAAAAACTTTGGTTCCAAGTGAATATTGTTTCTCATCATATTTAATTTTTTTACAAAAACGGAACTTTTAGAGCATTTATACACAGGCAAATCCTGCGCTCAACCACCCTCAATGAAAAAATCCTCCCTGCAAGAGATGCACTTTTACAAGTTCATAAATGAACAATACTCGATCACGAAATAATTTTTATATCCCAAAGTGAGCGATCGAATCCCTCCCAAAGTAACTAAAAATTGATCTCAATTATTTTATCACCCCCTATCCAATCATCAATTATTAATTCTCGCATTTAATTGTTGTGTATCATCATCTTACCATTTTTAATATTTATTATAATCGAAAAAAAATTGTACACAACACAAAAGAGGTTCTAGCTCAACTACAAATCTAAACGCAAGTGGGTTCGGTTATAAAGGCTGTGCCCCTACTCCAATTTATTCAACTGTGTGTATAGTTAAAACGAGGCGCTACACTTCACTTTAGCTATTATGGGTGAACGTAATAATTTCATCCTGCTGATCCAGTACACCAGGGAAAATTAGCCACTCACACATAAATACAAGGTAAATGCATTTGCTTGAATTTTTTCTGCGGTGTGAGGTTTTACATTGAACGCAAAGTGTCCTAGACAGCGATCTAGGTGCAAGGCCACTTTCTTTGTGTATCACAGTAACACTGGAACAAAGGATACGACACGCCCCAAAATTAACAAGTCCCAGTTGAAAGTTTAAACAATAATTAGATGATTATAACTAATAATTTTAACCATTAATTATCGAATTTATTGTCTATTATGATGGCTTCTTCCCACAAGGAATAAATCTTTGTTGCTGCTGATGAATCAGAGTTGGATTTTTTCTGTTCGACTAACAAGTCGAAAATAATTTATGAATGTGTGTATGATCGTTCATAGTTTAATTTATTTCATCTTTCAAGTTATCAATGCGGAAATAATTTCTCATTTCCTAATGTACATTTGTGTTGATAAAAGGGAGAATAAATAATAATTTATTTGTTTTTATGTATAATATGTAAATGGCCTCGTGGGAATGTGCTTTTCATTCCCATAGTTGAATCGTGTTTAGCATACAGACACATGTTGCATGAATTACTTTCGATGAGTAACCGATGATAATTATTACAGCTACTTTCGATCGCCAATTCCTTTGCACATATTTAATTATGGAAACACAAATTTACTTTAATATGAACAGTGTTTATGTTGCAAATTATATTGATAGATAAAAATATGCTAACGATGTTATACAAATTTACTTTCTTTGAATAATTTTCTGGTAATTGGGGAAAGAATTTAATTTATAGAACATAAAATGGTGAAGTGAACGAATTTTTCCTGGATTAAATAATGGTCAAGTGAAGGTAGGGACGATGATTTAATGATGTTAGTTCAGTTTTCCGAGAGGAATTACAGGTTGATGGTTGTTTGCGAACATACTTGTAACGCATCAACGCCAATTAAGGACTTTCTCAGTATTAACACTTAAAAAATATTTTTTTTCTACCTTTTTTTAAATTTCTTCCCATATTTTTTTTTCCTATTTCTGACGGCTCGTTTTGCGGAAGTAACATCATCAGATAAGGCGATGTGTAATCCATCGGGGATTAGCAATCATCAATGGAAAAAAATGTATATAAAAAATGAATTCACTCTAATTTATATATTTTTTTTATTCCATAGATTAATTTAAAATCGTGTTTTAGCCTTTCTAAATTACCTCTCGCTTTTAAACCTGTCAATCTCAACAACTCTACCACAAAAATGATGAGGGATAAAAAAAAATGAAAAAAATTATTCCACAATCGTTACTGGTAAATGTCCATATGTGCAAATTTTTTATTTCATTCATCTAATTTTTTGTTACAATTGCAACAAGACCCAAACTGATATGAAAAGAAAGCGAAAATAAAATTATGAGGTGTGTGGCGCGATCGGCTTTCTTTTGTGTATCAACAAACGAAAACTGGTCTGGTTTTTTGACACAACGTTACAACCAATTTTTGGGTCATGCATCGCACATTTATATATATATAAAATATATAAAACAACTTGAATATAGAGATCGTTATAAAGTATAGAACGCACGTGAAAGTAAGCTGCGTCGTTGGGTCCATCCAATTTTATTTCAGTCTACTACCGCATACTTGAGGTGAACGTTTCAGAAAATAAAGTGGAACGTTGTGTCGGACTACCCGGATAATTCTTTCGCTTCTCCTCCCATCGAACACCAGTATAAATGCATATACCTGTAAGATAACCCTACACATACATGTTTCTATAGCAAACTGTAAAGAAAAATGCGGTGATATCTATTTTTCAATTACAAATCGAGGTATGCCAACATAGAAAGTGCCATGGTATGTGGGAAATGTTTCTTTTTTTCTTCTCCTAACAATAAAGACATCACAGACTTTTCTATTCACCAGTTTTATTTCTAGTTGACAAACATGTTATGGTAACAAAAATAACAATTGTATATAAAAAAAAGGGCAAGAAAAAAAAACAAGAATGTCGTGCATTGTAATGAAGCACTCTGATGCAAATCCTTTGGTCGTGTCACGACCCAGTACTCGAGATCGCGTGTCTTCATTCAACAATAATTTGTCGACGAAGAAAAAAAATGTAATAAAACAAAAAAGTATATGAACGAATTCTTATTTTCACTGGCTCTGTATCACTCATGTAGCATAACAATTAATTATTCCCATCGCTTCAGAATAATATTTTGAATGATAACCATAAACATACATTCAATAATAGTTGAAAGAAAATATGGATGCGAATGGAATAGTTGAAGAGATGTAACAGAGTAAAACTCTGATGAAAAATTAATTTCTTTTCACTATACTCTGAATGTGTACATTTTTATAAATGTTTTTTGAATTTCACAAGAGTCAAAACATTTTTATTCTTAAATTTAAAGCCTCATAGTTTTTCGAATCAGCAGTTGAACTCTTTTTTTTTCTGGACACAAAACATTGAATTTGTGATATCTACCTAACTGTTTCTCTTTGATGCGAAATTGACATCATCCAATGAAATTTTGTAGCCATCTAATTGCTGTTGGTTATTCAGTCTTGGTTGGTACCCGGAATACTGATATTGATGAGGTTGAATAGCTTGAACACTTTGTCCTCCCTCTATCGCGAAATTTGGTCCAGTTTTCTTGTAATCGATTGGAGCTTCATACATTTCTCCATTTGATGTTGTCAATTCGTTGTAGTCTGTCAATGGTGGTTGACTTTTGTAGAGCTTCGTTGGTGGGATATAAAGCCCATGAGATCCTTCAACAGTGACAGTTGTCACAGGCTTTTGACTTCGAATATTCAATCCAACTGACGGATCTAGATTTTGATAACTATCAGGCACTTTGCCAACATGTCTCGGTGCGATGGTAAATGATGGATTCATCACATAAGCTAAACCTGTTTTTGCAATGACTGGTGCATTTGTATTGTGTCCAATCATCTTCTCTGGTACAATTGGATTCACTTGTGAGACATCATACTGTGCTTGAGCAGCATTTGTGATACCTGATGTTCCAAATATTTTACCTAATGCTTGATTCACCAATTGTTGATCCAACTGTTGATATTTATAACCTGCTGGTCCAGCATAATTTGATGGTCTTAAATGTTGACCATCATAATGAACAACTTGGACCATTTGCCTTGGTAATTGTGGATTCCTCAAATTTATATCTCCAATATCATTCCCATGATTCAAGCGACCTCGCTCATTATATGTTCCAGTTGGCACATCATGATCTTTATCATGTATCAAAAAATTTGTCCCATCAACGAATGATCCATCTTTAGTATTGAGTTTGTTCTTCATGAATTCTTGAAACTTTCCAAAATATTTTCCATTATTTTCCTGATCAGAATGAGATGTACTTACTGCTGATTGATAATTCTGTTGATAGTTAGGTTGATATTGTTGATGTTGTTGTTGATAAAAATAATTATTAGGCAATCTAGGATTTTGTGAATGTGATTGTGCTATAAGTGTGACAGGATACCCATTGTAAATGGCATAAATATATGGATTCACATTGTAATATTGTGAAGGGACACTCGATCCGGGTGTGTAGGACGTTGATGGGGTATACGCTTGATTAGTGAGTGTAGGTGCAGTGTAGGCTGCTTGATAAATGTTCTGTGTAGGCGTTGATGTATGTTCTTGGTGATAATTCCCATTATAATTCGTAGTGTAAGTATCTCTTGTGTCTGGTTTTGGTGCATAAAGCTCTGAATTCATCTGTCCCGGTGGTTGATCTCTTTCCAGACCACGTTTTATCAATTTTGGTGAATATGGAAAAAATGGAAATATTGGTAGAAATGGTCCATCGTTAGGGTCTGCTTGTATACGATAACGCTGCGCAGATATTGCCAAAGGCAATAAAATCATGATTACCTGAAACACACAAATTTATTTTGTTACTATAAATTCGCAGAGGGTCATCAATATTTTATCTTGATCATTTTCGACTATCCTGTAAAGCAAACAGTTCTTGACATTCTTCAACTTGATTACTCTTGGAATGTCCAGTTAATCAATTTATATTGAACAATATTTCTACAAAGGATGAATAACCACTGCACATTAAATTAAATTAAACTCACACAACCACATCCTTGTTACTCAATAATTTATCTTTGCTGCAATAACGATGTGGTAATGATAATTGAAATAAAATTATTATATTGAAATGAGTAATTATTCCAATTTTATTTACCAATGAATTCATTTTGCTGTTCTCAATGATCGTTGTATATTTAAGACTTAAAAATAATTTTCCCGATTCATCAAATAAATAATAATTGGCAACCAATTGAGCGTTATATAGTTTATTGCTAAACGACCACGCGTTTCAGCAGCTCAACAACTAATGATGCATCAGTTAACATTGAATTTCTCTTTTATACTCTTGGCAATGAAAAATCGACATAAACTAGTTTGACTTTTCACTTGAGTCTTTATATACACATCGTGTATATATAAATCCATCGCGAATGGTGACGAAGTTGTGTACATGATACATACCGGCTTAACCAGTGAAAATCGAATGCCAACCCGTTTCACGCACCATGTGGTTTAATGTATTCTCCTGATACTCTCTGGTCCAATAGTCTGCGACGCATCCATTAACGACTCAAAGTGTATGGCGCTTAAATCGTGAAGGGGGAAATGCCACTGTGAAAAAATAATCAATGAGAGTACAACGAAGTGTTGTAAACGTTTACGTTTATAGAATTGCTGTTCTCATCAGGTTCATTTTCACCTCTGGGCGTGTAAAATAAACTCACATCTTTCTTCATTGTTCTGTAAAATAACTGCAGGACAATTGGAAAATAAACGATATATTCTTACGTTGGAATTAAAATAATACCGGACGGTATTATCCGGTTGTGGCACGCGATCCTGCAATTCCGTACGATTAGAATCACTTTCCCGATACGGAAGGGAAAAGCGTAAATCCTTGAGATATAAAACGATTCTATTGCGGCGTGTCTTATTCATTGTTCGTGCGATGTAACATTTTTATTCTTCTCTTCAATTTCACTCTACAGGAGCATCCCGGGCACGTTATTTCACATTTTTTTAGTTTTGTTGTGGTGGAATTTTCTTGCTTTCGGTTTGACAAAAAGTCAGATCGCATCACTTTCACCATCTTGGCCATGACCACACCTCTATTATTTATACCGATGTTTGTGTATGTGGTGTATACTTATACTTCATATCAAGATGCCACAGAGTAATTTTTCCTCATTGATGCAGAGCTTTCACACGTGGATTCGCACCGGTTTCGATATTGCAGTTTTATTTGGTTTCATTGTTGAAAGAAAAAGCCGCAGCCGATTTTTCCAATTCGATATGAAAAATATTTTTCTCTGTTATTTCCATTTACAAAATCACAAAACATCTGTTGGACTATTGTTGAATTATTCATGCTGGAATTACAGACCTTTTTGGTTTGATAATATTCAGAATATTCTTCAACTCATCCTCATGATGGGATGTGTTAATGCAACGATCTGCACCACCACTAATTAATATTGCGTTTCCATTAATAATCCGAAAGCTACGTATACATATGTAATCAAACAGATGTGATATTTGTGGTGAAGCACGTGTGGAAAATGGAATATTGAAATTGTAGAATATCCAAGAGATATCACGAATAGAATTAAATACGATCGACATGTACATAAATTTAATTTAATATTTTTATAATATCTTTTAATGGTCAGAAAGTTCTATCATCACTGTCGTCGTCTTCGTATATAATTATCAATGATATGTTCACAGATATTTAGTACTGTGAGTAAAGAGTAAAAGTTGTACTTGACTGAGTTTGATGTACGAATTATTTTTTTTTCTGAAGTCTCAATTCCAAACTTGGATGAACATTGATTAGAGAACTAGTTGGAAAATGTCATGGTATTTATTTTCTACATACATAAAATGAGACAGTGAACATATGTATGTGATAGGGGAACGTGCATAAGTATTAGTTGAATGAGAATTCAGTCTAGTACGGCGATAACGGGACACCGACAACATACGTGTGTCAATTTACTCTCTCGTCGTGGTGTGTAAACATAGATATGTCCAGTGCAAATGTAGGTCAGGTGCATTGCCAACTATACAACTTTGATTGAGAGAAAGGGAAAATGAGCTTCCAATAATGAGAATACAATATATGTATACTAATTTTACCAATGTTGATGATATTGATGGGGAGATGGAATGAATTCGAAGAGCAAAAAATATTCCATCAATTTTAACATTCGCATTGTTCAAATATCCCAAGAATAATCAACTGCAATATTTCAAAATTAATCATCTCCAGTTATGGTTGGCTGTCTTTCCCTTTTCTATCATTTTTGATTTAATATCAATTGCTGCTGTATGGAATAATGAATGGTAGAACTTTAGAAATTTTTTTAGTTTCATGCAGTTTTATGTACGTCATGAGTTGTTAAATATTGAATTTATCGAAAGTATTAAAATGTGTTGAGTCGTTTTGGTAGTAATTAAAATTTTTTATGTGTCAAAAATACTTACAGGTATTTATTTATGGTTTAAGATGAGTGTTCATGTACATTTATATACTTTTGTTGAAGTTTATGTATATATATATGAATGTGTATGGAAGATGTTATATTTACAAAAGAAGTTTGGAATAAAATAGGGCACTTTCGATCGTACTTTCCCAAGCATAATAAACTTTTAGAAAGGAGTTTATCCACAGCTGATTCAATGTATTCTCTATGAGCTTTGGAGTAAAAGTAATCTGACTTAATTTTTTTTTTGTTACACCTGCTCTTTTCATTCTTACGATTGGATCTGTGCATGTAAAAATGTTTGTCTTCTCCATGTCCTTCAACTTCATCACATAAAATTCTGTAAATAAACAATTTAAAAGACCTAGATGAACTGATTGGAATTCAAACGACATTTCAGTGGGATTCAAAAACCGTAGAAAAATGATACGACAATGTGATGAATTATAAAAACAAAATGTTTTATTCATGATTACTAAACTAAACAAATCACATGGATGAAAAATCCATCCAACGATATAAATTAGCAAATGGCGCTGCACTTAAATATAATTTCATAAATATAATCCATTTTCAATATTATTAAAAAATTGTCACTGTTATAAACAGTGATAAATATTTAGAAATTATTTATCAAATATATAACCCTTCTCTTCAGTTTTGGCAAGATATAAACTAATACTTTTCACTCGAACCGGAATATGAAATCGTATCATATTTAGGTGCAGCGACAGCGTAACTAAGATATGATGGACTTGATTGTGAGTATGATCCATGTTGTTCAGCTGATGGAGTGTAAACACTCGACGGCTGCGAGTGACTTGTGTAACCTGAAGATGATGAGTAACTAGAGCTTGGCGCTGAGTAACTGGCACTTGGATGAGAATAGCTGGAGGTTGCAGTCGGACTCCCACTACTATAGCTTGAACCGTGTCCACTGGAATAACTGGAACTTGATGATGAATAAGGAACTGAGGGACTAGAGTAGCTGGATGATGAACTTGTGTAGCCACTACTTGGTAGGGAATAGCTAGAGCTACCAGAATTTGCGTAGACGTGGCCTTCTGAAGACGCAGGTTGGTATCCGGAATAGGAACCAGAGTCAGTAGAGTATGATGATGCAGAAATTGGCATGTGGTATTGAGTATTATCTGGAGCACTGTTGGAGAGACCGACATGATAAGACGATGAAGAATCATGGTTGTTGGACGTGACTGATGGACTTGCTGAACTATAAGCCGATGAAGATCCATGTGAGGTTGTTGGTGCAATTACTAATCCACCTGAGAGACCGTGCGACGATGAAACAGAACTTGGTAAACTGTAACCGTGTGATCCTGATGATGCTAACGACAGTCCATGACTTCCAGAATAACTGGAAGCTGGAGCCGCAGCAGGAAGACTGTAACCTTGGGAACTGGATGAAGCTAGAGACAAAGCATGATTTCCAGAATATCCGGAAGTAGACGTTGCAGCTGGTAAATTATAACCGTGTGATCCTGACGATGCTAAAGACAATCCATGACCACCAGTATAACCAGAAGAAACCGCTGGAAGACGATATGCTGATCCGTGACCACCAAGAGTGAAAATCGGTATATTCATCGTGTGTCCTCCACCAGATGCATATGCAGTCAGTCCTTGGACACCGGATGCGTAAATCGGCGCAACGTAAGCTTGGCCTGATGATCCTCCAAATGTTACTGGTCCTGTTTTTCCCGATGGAGATCCGTACGAAATAGGTTGTAAAGCGTAAGCTGCCAATCCACCACTGTGACCACCTAAAGATAGTGCAGCCAAGTTTAATCCACCATTGTGACTCAATCCTAGACCATGTCCACCATATCCTGATAATGATTCAAGTCCTGATGAACCGCCTTGTCCCAAAGCATAACCACCAGTTGAACCACCGTATGAATGTCCACTAACTGGTGCGTTGATTGGTGTGAAATATGACGGTGGTCCACCAGAATGTGATTGACTTGAATGATCAGCAGTTCCTCGTTTGTCCTTCGGTGGGAATAAACTGTATTTGCGTAGTTTTCTTTCCATCCGTGTCTCACGACTGGAGACAGAGGCGATTGTCAATCCAATCATTCCAATTAGTATCTAACATGATGGATAGAGAGAAAAGAAATTAAGTATGAACACAAGGATGTATCAGATAAGTTCTGTGGAAGTGGATAACGTGAACTTACTAGCGAACGCATTATGAATATGTTTGGTTTAATGATGAACCACTGGAGAAATTATTGAGTTTGGTGACACACGGTTGATCGCGATGACAAACTGGTGGTTAAGTGAAATGTGTGTGGTATCTGATGCTATTGCTATCCAAGGGGACAGCCTTTATATGCGATATCCCCTCTTCAACACAGGAGAAATGAGAGGTCTAGGTGAAGGTAAATCTATATACACTTAAATACGTTCACTGTGTAATTCAATGCCCCCGACCGTCACGCTGTGCCATGTGCACCTGTTCAATAATAAAAATAAGATAGAGTCTCTTGAGAATTGTCCGAATTATTGTAATAAAATGGTCATTGTGAGCTGAAGGATATTCGTTTGTATTTATAGAGAGAATATGGAAGTGGTGACCTGGAAGACGAGACTTTTATAAAAATTGAGTCTTTGAAGTCGTTAAGGATGAAATAAAAATGAGGATTCATGAGTATCCTTATTTCTTGATGGATTCTTCAAAGTATGAGATACACATCAAATAATAATTACAAATTGAAGTGTACCTTATTTCTTCATGTAATTAAATTTAATAATTCCATTCAATCTAATTTTTTTCATGCTTGTCAAAAGTTCCAACTTATCTTTATTAATTTTGTTTATCACGAATGAATAAAATAAATCGTTTCGAAGCTGTTGAAACATAATTTTCGTAATGTCATAATAATTTATGAGCAGATTCTGCCTCTCTTAAAGTATATTTGATCTCTTTCATATACCTAAGAAGAAGTCTCGAGTATGACTGAGAAATCGATAATTCGCCAAATCTCACGGCAATATCCGCATTCAAAGAAAGTAAAATGATTGTAGATACGAATTTATGAGTACGGGAAATTTCACAGTAAAATGGGGGAACAATGGAGCAGATGAAACATCTGATGTTTCAATTTGCGTTTATGATTGTTGCATACTGCGTGGGCGTTGCTACCAAGGAGACATAACACATGCGATTGTATCAGCAGTGCGTGACTAGAAGAATTTTGTACGTTTTTATATTCCGTCAATGGATGAATTAGGAACATCCGGCTAAAAAGAATTTCAAATCGATCTTGCAGTGAAATTTTCACATTAAAGAAGAAAGTCGTTAATTGTTCTCCATTTATTCTGACACTCTTTTTTCCATCTTCAATTATATACGAATACTGAAATATTTCTGCCCATCATAACTACAAGAACGATATTCTTCAAACTGATGGGATGAATAATTTTTTTTTTCACTTTTTTAATCATAAGTACAATCTACTAATGAAGAAGTTACGGAAGTGGTGTTTAATAGTTGGGATATAGGAACACAACGCCTTGGTGCCTTTCCATTATTTCTTCTCGCCATGCTTCAATTTCAGATTCCATTTAATACGATACGAAAAATATATAATACAACCTTTCACTCTCACTCGTAAGATCTGCCATAATTTTTTTCACTGTTCAACCAAGAGATAAATCACAGAAAAAAAAGGCGGAAAAACAGTAATAAAAAAAAAATTGATCAGGTCGTTGTTCTTTCAATACCTGAATGTATATCTCCCATCTATAATTCAACTTAATCAACATATATGCGCTAGGGAGCGGCATGTTTCTCAATTCCGTTTCCTCTCTATTGAAGATTTCTCATATCTAAACCAGAGCCAAATCAAAATGAAATGAAAATAATTATCTGCAGATATATAGAATAAATAAAAATAATACAGAAGCAGTGGGAAGAAATCACGAGGCTGATCTAGCAGTAAAAGTTCATATCGTTGTGGTAAAATGAAAAGAAAAAAAAAAAGGAGGGTATTTGGGTCAGTGGCGGAAAGTGAATGGTCTCTGTGTTGAATGTTGACGCGTATGTGGACGTTCAGTGTATTATAAATACACGGCAGAATGCCAAAACGCCTTGACTTTAACCTCGACAACGTGTATTGTTTTCATAAAAGCCTACAATTCTTTCTCCAAAAATATTTCCAATGGGTTGTAACCCGCATCACAACCACAAACGTCAGAGTACGATTACTCAATATCATAAACACTTGATGAAATTTATATTTCCAAACCAGGAAGAATATTTGTTCAATGAACATTGATAGGCATTACACCACCTCGAGGAAATTGACCGAGTAACCTATACCCAAACTTGCACATCAAATGATCGTGGTTAGAATTATCAAACAACTTTCGAGGTCGTGATTTGGCTTTTCCTTCTCACTATGTCGCGCCTCATACGTCTATCAAATAAACGTCAGGTGTAATTGAACTTTAGTGAGAGTTCCCGCGTCCTCCTCAACCGACGGAAGTCCATATACTCTATTTTCTCGTTCACTCGTGAGACTTTCCATCGTGAAAATAAACACACATACACAGATATCTCAAGTGACAATTATTATTGATAGCTATCATAGCTTTTGCCTATGCTAATACAAGTCAATATCCATAAACTTATCGAGCATTAAATTACCTCTATAAATTATTTCTATCAGACATATTAATCATTTATCTATTTTATCATTTTGACCTAATAAATACTCCACACGTATTTACAAACTCGTAATTATCAAGGAATATGTCACGTCTAATTTTAATTATATAAAAAACATGTGAAAATGAAATCATTTTCATTACTTCCATATCTGAATTGGTTTGTTTTGTGAGAATGGGTATGAGTGGCTCCATGGATCAGTTTGCAGAGCCACTGCTGGTTTCTGTAGTGGTAATGCTGCGTTGGGATAGAATACTGGAAATACTGGCTTGACTGGTCGTAGAATTACCGGGTTCACCAGACTGGGTTGAACAACGTAGGGTGGATTGGAAGCAATTGTTGGCTTTTGCAATGGGGTTGCTGCAGGGACGATTGGAAATATAGGTTGAATGGGACTAGTTGGGATTGGATGTCCAGAAGGTATTGCCAGTGATGGTGAATGATCTGCAGGTGGTGAAAATGGAAAAGAAGGTAAAGTTGATGGCTTTGTTACAATTGTAGTTGAAGGAGCGGATGGTAAAATTGGTTTATTATTGCCAGTAGTGCCGATAGGGATGTTGAAATGTGTGGCTGAACTGGACGGATTTGTACCGATGAAAGTTGCAGCATACGTTGGTGGCAAACCGTTTACAAAGTTTGAGGTTGAAATTACTGTTGGTACAATACTGGAATACTGGTTAAACGGAACTGCTGCCGCCGATTGTCCATTCGGTATAGAAACTAAAGTTGGGACATGGGAGCTTCCTGTGTCTGCATTACTTTGTGGTCGATGGACTGGAGTAGCGTTGAATCCTGTAAATGAAGTCAAAGATATTGTTGATGGAGTCTGATTAGTGGCAGGATGTAGTGGTGTTCCGTACGATGTGACGGGCGTGCTTTGTGGGAATGATGTTTGCCCCAAAGTCACGTCTGTGCCACTGACCGCTTCCTGATAACCCTGATTGTGGAACCCAGCATATTTATCAAGTAGTTTTTGTGTTGCGTAGTAATTGCCATTATCCTGGGCATACCTAGAATCATCTGCAGCTGATGTTTCATGTTGAGATGTTAATTTGTGTTGAAGTTGAGCGATCAAACGATCTTTCTCCTCGGCAATAATTTCATTCACTGAACGTTGGGTCTCGAGGATACCAGAGGCATACGAGGGAAATTTGCCAGTGAATGTAGCAGAATTTTGTTTCGGTTGTGACTGTTGATTAGATGATAAACCAGAAGTTTGGAAATTATTATGCGGGCTTGGTGATTGGTTATTGACAGACTCATCAATGTCACCAGATGATGGTGCGTAATTTAAATTAGCCGCGGGGGTTTCATACAGCTGTGAGATCGCTTGAGAATTTTGTGTGAGGAATTGGGCGGCATCAGACAATTGATGCGTTTGCGGTTGAGAATTTTGAATGAGCCTCTGTGATTGTTGATGGTTGATGTTATTATTGAACGGTTGGAGTGAATTGGACGAGTATAAGGGTAGTCGTTGATTCTTTGGTGGCAAATAATTGGCAGTATTGTGATTGAATGCCTCATCAGTTTGACTGGCAATTGGATTAGACTGTGATGAGTGACTGACACATTTGATGGGATTAAGTCCGTCTAGCTGTGCATTTCCTGACAGTTCCTTGTTGTCAAGAAATTTAATATTACTACCGCTTGAATGATGACTATGATATCTATTTTTGTGTAGTTGGCTTTGAGGCCGTAGTGTTTGATGATTATTTAAGTATACGTGCAACGACGTCTGCTTGGGTGGTCCATATCGCTTGAATGGCTTCACGATATTTGCAGGCAATCGTGTGTTATATCTACCCGGACCTTTTGTCCAACGAACCGACTCGAATTTGATCGGACGCACTGGTCTTGGGTAGGAATATCCGGTATCTCTCTTCCGTTGACCGTCATTGTCTGTTTTATCATTTTCAATATCAAACGTTTCTATCACATCCAGTTTGCCTGTATCCAAAGTTTGTAATCCATTTTTCTCATTTGCCAATGACAATGGGATCACCAGACATATCACGAACTGTAATACAAGTCACCATTAATCTATGATCGAAATTTGAGAGATAATTCTGTTGATCCATAGCTGATTGGTTTATCTGATAGTTTACTTACTAAAATCATTTGTCAGATTATTTTTGTTCGTCCGCTGGATTGAACACTGTAATTGGATGTCGTTGATTCACTACACTTGGTACAACTGAATGTAATCGATGGAGACGCGTTGTTACACTATTTTCCTCATCGATTGGTGGGTCAACATTAACTAAATCCATCACCATAGCGGTACATATATAAGTACTGTTGGGGCACGACCATTCTCGAATTACAATAGACTTTCTTTGTCTGCTTTCATCGAATGTGTCTCTTGAGCAATAGTGTTACGAATTATTTATTAACATACAACATATTGATTGACCTTAGTTTAACCATCCGTGGACTTTCAAGGTTTCAATTCCTTTTCCGATAATGAGATTAAGTCTGTTATTCATTCAGAAAATCACGACAAGAATGAGAAGTCGATCTCGTGCTTTTGTGAAATATTCAATCTGTATTTTTTTTTGATTGAGCAGAGAGACGAAAATATTTGTCATAAGTGATGTATGAGAAAAAATTATTTGTCTCTTTCTGATCCAGCAGATTAAAATTCTCTTCGAGCAAAATTGCCATAAAAATTATATAAATTAACTTCTGAAGATTCTTGGCACGTGCACACTGATCGTTTCGGCCCCCTAGTGAAAGTCCGAGCGATAAAGTTTCGGTCTCGAGAAATAAACAGTTCATCTCTATGGAATTATTCCGAATTGTGTAACCCGTCTTTCGTCTAGACGTCCACTATTACAGGTTTGGGTGAAATATATAAATATAAAATACCGTAAAAACTGACCGTATCAATTAGAAATGGCCATTAGAATGACGGATAATGGTGCGTAATGACAATTTATAGATGTCACGAACGAATATGATGAAAAAAAAAAGTTTCGCTCCCATTTGTTATTTTATTTATTTTTTCACAGTAATTAAATGCATTTACATTCGAGAATAGTTGGTAGAAAGTGATAGCACGCACATTGGGCGTCTACGTATGAGGCAATAACGAACGCTTTGGCGTTCGTCCAAGCACGGATGCGTCAGTTTATCAACGTAACGTTATAAAAAAATCCAGCCCAGCGTGTTGTTCCTGACGCAATCGTGTTTCGTGACAAATGGTGTCAACAAAGTCATTCCGTGGGGATTTCTGTATGCTACGAAGTATTATTCAATGTTTTTTAGGACGATCTGAACGATGATGTACAGGAATGAAAATATTGGTATCATTCTACTTTTAATTCAATATGAATTGTTATATTGTTTTGGAAATTTTGAAAGTTTTGTTCTGAGCATGGAAGATATAGAGCACGAATGGTTGTTGGTGACTAATTAATACCCGCGATGCAATTGGATGTACCGGAATTGCTTCGTACACAGGACACTTTCTACATCCTTTTCGAGACGAGCACAATAACAGACACGATAGGAGTTCATATATTTATGAGTCGAACATTCGATTGTTTCGTGTATTTCATTTTATGAATAGCAATAGAAAAAGTCGAATTAATTTTCGTGGACATTGGATATCTGTAGAATAATTATGAATGATTAATATATGTATAAATTAATGGGTTATATTTGGAAAATAATGACTGCACCAGTGAGAGTTTGTTACAGATGCATCTCAGACACACCTATCATTGGATATATGGCACTCATATTAATGCTGTCGCGTAAGTAAATATCCAGGCCAATTCTCGCTTTCGTTTTTAACCTAAGCGCTTTTCTGGATTTCTCCCATATGTACACTGCTGCGAAAGTGATTCTAATGAGATTATAAATACCCGTTGCATTTCAAGAAATTTTAAAAAATATAAGCACGTACACGATTAGTCTCAAAAAAAAAAAAATGTTGATTAGAATTTTTAATTGACCTATTTCCACATGTCACAATTTTTTCATTTTCTCTTCCGACCATAAATAGAGAATGTTTACGGACGAGAAGTGAGATGTATCACACCTATTAATTCGAAGGAAATGATTTGCAATCATACGATGAACTGGAAATCTATGCAAATGTGTTGTTACAATTATGAAAAGGATTATTTTTATTGCTGCCCTATGCTGGAAGCTCGTCGTTCGTAAGATGATTCATTTTTGTTTGTCTTGTTCATTGAAAGGAATTTTTTGAGGCAACTGAAGATTTCGCAATAGACATGCTTCTTTCTATTCATATTCGATTATTTATTCAGAGAATACAGTACAAGGTTTGGTGGTATATTAATTGTAAGCATATTGACAATCTTCACGATATTCTTTTTATGCATATTTTGCACAAGATGTCCAATTGGTAGAGCAATACACAAGCGTAGAATACATGATCGTCAAGGTAATCAATGAAAAATATACATTTTGCCTATTTAAGTAGATATCATGTGAAAGTGATTTTTTCAGATCATGTGACAGATGTGGTCAATGCCAATGGATAGCACGCGTACAGAACTGTAGACATGTACACCTGTGAAATAAAATATTCCAATTGCTTAATTTCAAAAAACAAATATCCGATCATTATTTATATATTCATGAATCAAATTCAGATAGAGCTAATAATATCAGTATGATCATTCATGGAAGATTCAGATTGAGAGTTCATCCTTGTGCAATATATTCCGTAAAAAATTTAGATACGCCACTTCATAGTAAGGATTAATTACCTGACTTTTGGACCATTGACGTGTCTGAACTCAATCGAATTATCTACAAGCAAAAAAAAACTGGATTTATTTCTCAATATACTCATTGCAAATTTATAGATGAGATAATTCATGGTACACTCATCTCAGTGGTAGTGACGAAATTATTTTTATTAATATCATGTTAAATTTTCAATACCGTATTGATACATCATCGATGGTGTACCAGGTTTAAACAAAAATTAGACAGAGAAAAAAGTATTTACCTTCTACTGTCGCGTTCATCCGTTTGTCGAATCGCAGCGCACTCCTCCTGACACTCATTTAGCAATCTAATATAAATTACATGCTATTAGTAGATTGTATAGAATAATTTTACTATAAATTGTTTTTTTCATTCAAATTTAATCAGATAGGAGCGAAAGACATTGCTATGAATAAACATCAATGATTCTCAGCTGAACTATGGACTCATCATAAATATTCATTTTTTTGTATATCGTTAATTTGTTTCGTCTCATATAAAATGAAAGAGAACTCACCAGAAATGATTGCAGCCATTGATTAAAAAATCGCGACGTCGGTATTCATTTCCTGTAACAGAATAAAATTTGTATTTTTCACTTGAACGAAGAATTATTAATGTTAATATAATCGATTTGAATTGAATTATTCAGATAGGAGCGAAAGACATTGCTATATATAAACATCAACGACAGTCAGCTGAACTATGGGATCATCATGAAAAATAAAAATTGATCTTCCTTTCATCACTTAATTATTCACTATGAAATGAGAATATCTTACCGTTGGAAACAGCAGCGAAAAGTTGATTCTTGAATTATTTTCCACTGTGGCATCGAAAGTTCTGCAAGAAATGAATATTTGAGTACATCATCCTCTCAATATTACTACGGAATTCATGAATATACAAGAAAGTATCAGATAGGAGCGAAAGACATTGCTGAGTATGTACATCAATGATGCTCAGTTGAACTATGAAGTCATCATTTGAAAGAACACTTTATTCTTGTCTAGCACAGAATAAAACGATTACTCACTCATGCTTCTGGACCACTGAATTCTACTTCAAGGTTTCCTGAATGTCGCTTGGACAAAAATTCGTGGTACATCGATATTTTCCTTGACATTAACAGTACGACGTTGTACGTATGAGCATGATAACACTTTAAATCCAATGGCTTTGAATATGCTCTCGACTTCCTCAGTTGTAAAATAATAACTTCTCGTTCCATCTTGTCTCATGTACAGATTTTCTGCAATTTTATGTCCGGGCTTGAACCGCAGTTGTGCCATGTCATATAAACCATAATCACGAAACAAAACCACTCCGCCTCGCCCCAAAATATTGTATAAATTGGTGGCAACACTAAAAGCAGAAATTTAGAGTCATCGGTACAAATTTTCTTGTATATTTCTCATGACATGATTGTGAAGGGGGAATTCTATCGAAGAGGACTTGTTGTACTATTTCGAGTTATAGTGCAGGTGAAAACGTAGGAATCAGTTTGCTAAATCAATAATTTGTAATTTATTTATGAATCTAGTTAATTCGGAATAAATGATTTTATCATGCAAAATATTCGATGAAGAATGTGCGATGCACTTCAAGAATATTAATTTCGCATTCATCTTATGTACACACATGTATAATAAATAACATGAGACATTAATTCCGCAGAAGTAGAACAGGAAATTGATTTCTACAATAGGCCGTATTGAAAAATTAATATTTAAAGATGTGAAGATTCAGAATGAACTCATTATGCGACCGAATAATTCATTTTTGACTTTTTTATCACTCTTCTTCATGATGGAATATGAATTACATGATGGATATGAATATTCTCGTGATTAATCAGAGCTCCACCAATATCAGATTTTTTCTGTTCAGTGCACAATCAAAAAATTCATTGGGTACGTTATACGGGAAAAAAGCTGTTCTACATGTAGCTGATTCACTATTCAGCAGAAAAATATTCTCGGAATTTACCTCTTCAACATTTTCCAATTAAAAGTTGCGATAGTAAATTAGGTTCATTAGCTCATTGAATTTTTTTTCGCATTGTAAATATCAAAAGAGAATATAATTACCGATTGAATTTACGAGGATGAATGGCTGATAGGACGAATATTAATGTGGCCACGTCTATATCCGTATCGATTTCAGCGAAACAATTGTCTGTAGTGATATCAGTTTGAAAAGCCTTCATCAACTGATCATCAAATAATTTATGAGTCTGCAGGAAAATAGTTTGATCATCAATTAAATTAATTTGAAGCAAATTCTTCAAACTAGATATTCGCCCTGATTAATTCTAACTCAATTCTATCAATATTTGAATATGTATTAGGAATTTTAATTTATTTATACCTTCACGAAATCAACTGCTCTCGGTGATAAATCACATGCAAATATTCGTTTAAATTTCAAGCCGTCTTCTATTAACGGATAAATTAAATTTCCAACGCCACATCCGACTTCTAATATCGACCCACTCTTTGTATTGCCACAATCCAATAATTCTACAAATTCTCGAGTTGTCCAATGACGATCTTTGAAGAATCTCGTATCATTGCGTTTATAAAATAAATCCCAATGTTTTTTTGCATCTTTTTCAAGCTGTTCTGCCTGTTGTTCAGTAACTAATCGTGAATTTTGCGCTAACATTTTATCTATTTCTACTTTTGTTAACTCAGGCTTCGCCACGTGGCTATGAAATATTTCCTTGCCGCTGTGATTCTCCATTTGACTCAAAATTTGATATCAACCGCGTATTCTTTGACTGAGATAGATTTTCAATAAATCATGGTAACAAATTGTCTTATCTTCTCTACTTTAATCAATTTTCATTGGAATTATTCTCAATGAAAAATTATAAATTCACCAAACACTGTTATAACATGTTGACACCAGAGAGTCCTGAAGCGAAATGGCCGAGTAAATCGATACAACCGGAAAAAGAAGCAGCGATGAAAAAGTTCTCATGAAGTCTGTATGATGGCGCGTCGTGTACTTCCTCCAAACATTGGCGCGAAATTTATCTGGATATTTTTCATTGATAAGACAACGAGTTATTCCACCGTGTGATATTTTATTTTTACTACTTTTGACAAATCCATTCATATCCACCTATCGATGTCGATTATTCTCAGGTTATGAAAATTCCCTTCATCTTCTTCATGATAAATCCCACCTCCTGACATGAAATTGATCTTGTGGTATAAATTCTCTCTCATCCCCAATCCCTCCTATGATTCATAATCGACGTTAATAATTTTTATCCATCTTCCAAGCAAACAATTAAATATAAATATTGTCTAAATTTCAAAGTGAATCACAAGTCTAACAACACACAAACTTTCAGCACAATCCCAACTATTTAATATAAAATAAAAAACAACTGTAAGTTATTGTTCTTGACTGAGACCAGAAAGAGAAGACAGACAAAAGGAAAAACAAAAATAAAAATTGTGGAATTGCCACTGCGCGTCAGTGACATTGCAAGATTTATAATATACGCTCGAATGATTTCAAGTGCTCTATCTCTCCCACGAAAAGTAGCTGAGACACCAAAAATTTCAAGGGTCTCGTTATATAGACTTGGCGAGGTCGTATTGCACTTCTTCCATGGACCTCCTTTTTCTCCTTTCCAATTTTTTAATACTCGATATTACTATGAACAGCAAAAAAAATGCCGAATAATTTCCTTTTCGATGATATAAAAAAAGAATCCATAGCAATTCATTTTATCAATATTTTCACTCACATTCACAAATTCAATTAATTTAATTACATCAATCCTCATTATTTCCATATGCACATAAGTTTCAATAGATTTATTTTATTGCATGACAAATAACTATGATTTCGCAGTTAGCAGATCGCCTATGCACATTCATGAATAATTTCGCATAAATTAAATATTAGTTTACTAAATAAACCACCGAATCGCTGTATGAATAATAACACGAACGAAATAACACTAATTATAATACTAAAATTACCGCAATTACAATAATAAATTTTAAATTGTCAATTTGAATTATCACATTCTCGATTTTATCATAAATTTTAATTCAATTATAAGAACATTATTAATATAATTACGCATGAGAATCATTGATGATGACATTATGAAGTTACAGAATGTTACCACTGTGGTCATATACACATATATATATAGATTATATACATATAAGTATATAGAACCAGCTGTTAAAGCATTTCCTTTTGCACTTCCAAACTCGGAGCACGTCGTCTAGAATGAGGTAGCGAATAGAGTTCACTTTATAACTCGTTTTTATCCCTTTCAATTGTAATGCCGGCGAATTACTTTTCTTCTTCTGTCAAAATGTGGCGCACAAACAAAATAAAAAAATTAAAAATGAAACAGACAAATATGTGTCACGTAAATATTTATTGTTACAGTGATTGATATTGATAACAATTCGATATTTTCTATCAATTTATCAATAATTTAATACCAGTGGAATTCACTTCCACTGTTTCTCTGCCCAAGAAGAAAATCCCAGTGGTAAATTAAATTTGATTTATCACTTAATGTAATTAATATTTCATCGTATTGTATTGATGGATTTAATGTAATGATGCAGTTCGATTTTCAATTCATTTTAAATTAGGATTAATTATATTGTGGCACAGTAAATGGTGTGCAACCATCGAGGATATGAAGATCCTGACACAACAAAATAGGATGTTACTGAGTCGTATGGTATTCAGTCTTGCTTGAGTGTTTCGTATATATAATGCATAAGCTCATTATGTCACTTCTGTAACAGCACTGCGTAGAGCATATTGAACAGCTGATACCCATATTAAAAATAGTAAATCGGCTTCACTCAACAGCAATCGATACCTTTATGAACTTACGATACAACAAACTACATCTACTGCCTCTCCAATATTCTACATAATAGAGAAAGAGATTGAAAAAAAAAAGGGAAAGTATATCAAAATAAAATATTGCAGGTTTTTATATCGAATGGAACAATCGCGTTTCTCCATTTCTATTATTGAATGAGAAATGAGGATGAGAGAATGGCAACGGAATTTTATTTCATTCTACAATAATATTAAAAAAATATTTTTAAGCAGCTGAGAATAAATTTTTTCTATCAACAATAATTCGTGATCCATTTTTGTTTTATTTTTATATCAAAGTGAATATAAAATTATCAAAAATTCCTTAATGGAAAGCATTGACATAAATTGAAAATAATTTCCAACTGCTTTCACGAAATTGTTATAGATCTCACTAACAATAATTCATGAAACAGTGACAATGTCACGTTCTTGCATTATCTGTATTCATCTATGTGTCTGTCGCTGTGTGTCCGAGCATCGATCATCGACATTAACATGGAAATATATATATATAGATATAGATATATGATTATGTATATATGACAAAGAGAATTTCTCTTAGACGTTGACTAATGTCTAAAGTGATCAGGCAGTGCATGGACCGTGCAAATATGTATAATTAATGGTGGCTTAACTGCCACAGAATTGTGGACGTCTATGGTCATAGGCAACATTATGTGGCAGTAGGTTTGATTAAGCGTTTACACATCATATATATA
>JABMBR010004807.1:0-20948 GCA_018881525.1 Meteorus sp. PSUC_FEM 10030008
ATATATATACATTTAACGTTATTGTAGACATATAACGTTTGGTAGCAATTTATAATTTATTGCGGATGTGTCACTCATTATTATGTGTGATGTCGACTTCATTGGAAGCTGTTTAAAATATATTTATCGATATAGTTGGCGCCTCGCACTAATATCAACTTATTTTTCGTTATTTTTATAAGTCAGTTCTGTTTTTATTTCCTCAAGTCTTCATTCGACAGAGATGTACAAACTTATTCGAACAAAGTAAGAATTGAATATCGATCTGTGTATTTGAATATGTTTGAATGGAATTAGCAAACGCAAGGAGGCTTGACACGCTGAACAAATATATTTTATTTAGGATGAAAATGGAGGCAATTAGTAAAATTGATTCGCCACGTAGATTCCACTGTATTTGCAAGAAAGTTTTCGAATCAAATAATAGTTTGCAAGAAACAGAATTCTTGTTTGGTGCAAAAAAAAAGCGATAATCATGAAAATGAGGATATAAAGATGGAAAGAAGAGAAAAAAAAGTAACTAATGAAAATTTCTAAACGAACCGTAAGAAGGATTTAATAATAGTCCCGAGTCACTTTTTTATGAGGCTGCATTCTGTCTATAATTCTGCGAAGTGATTCTGTCGCTCATCGCGTGGATTTGATGCTATATAATACTACGAAACACAAACCTCATCGCATTAAAAAAGCAGAGTGGATTAAAAAAAGAAATGAAAAATGATTAAATCACAAAAGACGCGCCACGATGACGGCGGCGTCACAGGTAGACATTAGGACTCGATTACGATTTCTCCTTCGACTCTGCACATAAACGCTACCATGATCGATAATTATTGACTATATTTTTGTGGTTTAGCCACAATTCCGCCCCCAAAGACGAAAGCGGAAAAAAAAATCCAACGAAATATAGTGCGAGGACGAAGCGCAGATGAACAGAAGTAGTGAAAACGAAAAGAACAGAATGATGTTAAATAGAGAGAAAGATTCGTCCAAACGCGGGGTCGCCTTGATCGAAGGGTTGCCTGGACCCTGCCACGATGAAAGAGCGAGCGCTTGGAACAGAGAGGGAGGACGACGCAAGCTTGGGGTTAGGTTGGATGGCTGACCCGGTTGACAATCGATTGACGGCTGTCGCCAAGACCTCTGCGTCTGTACTACTCTCGCATGTCTATATGTATAGGTGTGCTTCGACCACCCCCCTCGTTTTTTCATCATTTCTTCCTCTTCCACTCATTCTCCTCTCTAACTTCATTTTGTATCCGCCCAACACATAAACCTCTTCCCTCCCTAGTGTGACAGTCGGATAATTTCCCTACCAATTATCCCGTCGTATGTAGAAACGCCACCGGCCACATCCTATACGAAACATCGAGTCGAAAGAAAATAACATTATTTCCTACCTCCTTTTTTTACATTTCCACTATTTTTTCCACTCTGAGATTTATCTATTTTTTTTTTTTTTTTCGTACATCTCATGGTTTTCAAATGAAAATATCCGCAAAAAGTAAGTCTCTGTCTTGAATCTCATCAATAGAATTCACACGTCAATCGTAAATCGAAAGAATTTTGGGCTTGTTCATTTCATTTGTCACTGAACTGAATACACAACGTCAATGTCCACCTGTCATGGCGAGAGTTTTCTTGCATTATGGAAAAACCAATCATTAATCATAAGTTTATGCTGATCAATAAACTCTTCATTTACATCACCATCTGTTCATTTATTAAATTATTTATTTACACATATCTATACATAACTGAATTGTCTCAACCAATTTTCTACTTATTGATCACACTGTCATACACCATTCTCGCTCATATACACGATCTGGCCTGGATATTATTTGTCGAGGACAGTGACAAACGCCCGTCAACGTCACTTTGAGTCTGCTTCGCCTCCATCCCCCTCCACAGAGCACATGCTCCTCTCGTTCCCTTTCTATTAACATCCCCTTGTCTTGCACACCAAGTCTCTTGATTTCTCGCCATTTCTCCTTTCGCGTCTCGCTCTGTCATACACCTCTCTCTCTATATATATACACAAACATAGTATTGAAGGTCTCTATCGAACAACACGCCGTTGTCTGTAATACGACGAAGAAGGCGAACGTCCAAGAAACGTGACGAGCATATTTGGCGCGCATGGATTCAACTCGTCATTCCTGGCCGCGACCAACAGACATTCAATGATGATATATATCTATATATATTTGTCTTCATCACGACTTTTTCTATTTATTTCTTCTTCCACTCCTTCACTCACGCACATCACAAATAAACCATAACAATTTGTATGTGCCAAACTCATCACAAAGTACTTTCAGCCATGAAGGATAATATTAACTTGAGGTGTTTACTGTCAGTATTAATAACGGATTGGTTTATTTTATTGTTCGATTATTAATTCTTGAGACATACACACACATACACAGACAGACAGATGAGTAAAGGTTATTACTCGTTGCAAGATGCGTGCATATATTGTGAGAATGACAAGGAGAGTGCAAGAGAGAAGGAGAGGGCGGCAATAAGCACCGTGGGCCAGAGAGTCTACTGCCATGTAGGTAGTCATTATGTGGAGGGAGGTGACGTCACTGACGGTGACGGATGGCCACACGTCAGGCAAGTATAAACCCCATGGTACCCAATAAATTATTGCAACTATAAATTACTTCTCTCTCTCCCTCTCTCTCTCTCTCTCTCACTCTGTGCTCACAATATATGTATATATGTGTATAATGCTTTACGGCTACTGATTCTCTGCGGGTCATATATATATAGTCAATGTTCGTTCATATATGGGACTATGTGTATATATTGCTATGGAGAATGTGGTATAGTAGTGTTATAGTTGTTATGGCGAGTTTCACGATGGCGACGGCGACGACGACGACGACACAGGGTGATTTTGATGACGCTGTGTATACGTTTATGCGATGAGATGGAGAAGCGCACACAGGGTATGATGTTGATGAAGGTGGTATATGTTCGATGTATCACTGCTTGAATGATGAAGATGAAATGTTTGTGTATTATTCTGTTGTTTATTGATTAGGAGATAAAATTCAAATATCAAATTGCTTGAGATAAAAAAACTCTTGGTCAAGTTAATTCTCGCGAGATTCAATAAAAAACGTGCATTTCTGCTGAAATATCTCGAATATTCATCATGAAATGACGATTTGGTTCTATTTATCATGCGTATAGTGGGCTAGATTTAATTTTACAGGTTCTGTTGCTTGAATGAGACGAGGCTGACTCATTACAAGTCGAATTGTTTTTCGATCAAAGCAAGCATGTATAATAAATAAATAAATACAATTTCTCACATTCCCACGTTGCGCAGTCCAAGTATTCATAAATACACACGCACACACATTCCTTACAGCTCGCACAATATTATATGCATATATATGTATGTATATATATATACTGGCTCCTTTTGACGTTCTCTCGCGCGTCGCGATAAATCTCACAGCTGTATCAGCGATTCCATCTACGCGTTTAAGCGCACACGATGGGAACCACTGGAAGAACATAATCCCGATACGTAATAAATATTCGGTATATACATACACACATCTTTATGTATATATATAAATGTGAACCTACATAAATATCGTTGCGTTTTAGTATAACATATAATCGGCAGTATTGAGTTTATATATATTTGCTCTGGTGTCTTCTCTGTCTTTTTGTCACTCATCTCTTGTGTATATCCATGCCCCGCACGTCCCACTATTATAACACATTGTGTAGATGTGTCTATATATATTATGTGTATGTATATGAACATATACGCAGGGGCATTTGGTTAAAGGCAACGCACACATAGGAGAATGACTTGGGAAAGGGGGTAGGATATTATGGTACGATCGAGTGAGTTATATGGCTTGCCGCATGTGTGTCGCATAAATCTGCTCCTACGTCACTCTCAGCTCTCTCCCTCCGTCATTCTCTGTTTCTGTACCTTAGTTTTGTATATGTATATATCAACAACTCAAGTATATTGGTGCAATGATGCCGCTCTCTTGTCGCTTCAATCGACTATCACATGTTCGTCTCCATTGCGACATTATACGGTTTGATAGACAGGCGACAATCAATTGTCATGATGTGATCATATATTTATATACATCAAGTCGATAGTAAAGAATTCGATTACAAGCACACATTATTTGTTGAACGTTTTGAATGAATTCTTATACATAATTCATTAGTGGTGTCATGTGTTGACTCTATTACTCAAGTGAGAATAAAAAATTGGAAACTTTTATCACGTGGACATTGAAATTCGTTACGATTTTGACGTGATTATGCAATTGCTAGTCGGGGATTATTTCGTTGTGAACTGTTTGCAATGGTATGTTATCTTTTAATGGTCATTATTGCTTGGAAAACAATTATGGAATTTGGAGAGTGAGAATCGGGAGAGAAGTCACAATGATGAATATGAAATAATAGAATTGTGTTTGATTGGGTAAGGTGGCATTTGTTCTTCAAAACGCACGAATACGCTTATCATCATTCGGTTCGAAAACACATTATAACACTATAATACAGTTCAATTGAGAATGTCGAGTTGAAGTTTGTATTCATAATAAAGAACACGATGCAGATAAAAATCAGGTTATCAACATATTGTTGATAGATTGTGTGATTCAGTACGATGATTGATAAGGATTGGCTCTGAAATTTTGTGCAATGTTGATGTATTCATGTACAATGAACGTTTTAATTCGTAATATATAAATGATGATGATGATGATGATGATGATGATGGCGGAAGAGACGGGGATATAAATTGTATGAGCCACACCTGTCGTTCTGTACATCAAGCGTCAGTCATTTAAACGACGTGAACGCATTTACTGACAGTTGTTTCTTTTATTCTTATACCCGATATATATTTCTCAACTGTTTCCGTCTTCGTTTGGCGCACATCATTTGACGCATTTACACCGCGCCCGAATATTCGCCCTCAGTTCGCCTCTTATTTATGTTGACACAATATTTATTAGAACGGATCGGTGTGCGTGTCGTGACCAGCGAGATTATTTTCGTCCGAAGTGCTCATATACATTTCTCATTCTCCAATATCTTCATATACATTCATATGCATATATATATATGTATATATACATGCACTGATGTGTGTATGATTGAATGTATATGAGGTGGGTTTGAACACAACGTAACGCTCGAATATGCATCTGTATGTTAACGCGATGTGAGTTACATATCAAACCACATCAATCTAGAGTGACGTATCGATTTTATGTATATTTATACATCGTTGAAAATTTTGTATGAACACCAATGTCAAATTCTCATATGGACGTTGTATGTTGATCCTCAACTATTTCACTCTCAAACATTTACATTGTGTGTTTCAACTACACAATGTAACTAAATATTTACAAGTAGATGATGGATAATTTTCTCTCTGAATATTGTGCATTTGTTCTTGAACGCATATTTCTATTTGAGTGCTCACTGTTGGCGATAAAAAAAGAATGACTTGACGTATGAATTTGGCGAGTGATGTGACATGTTTGGCGTCTGAATAAGAACTCTTTTTTCTTCTTAATCTGAAATAGAAAATCTTGCAATTGATGGTGCATTAGCCAAATTTGCAGAAGAGGCCATAAAGATGACAATTTTTTTATATTCCTGGGAGAGTAAGTGTAATTAAACATAGATTTTTTTCATGAAATTTATTTCGTTTATCTGATCAAAATCTTCATTCGAAGTGTGAGAGTGACATAGTGCAAGAATGACAATGAAATTCGACAGTAGATGAGAGCGGTTGACGTATGTTTACATATAGATGATGGGAAAAACAAATTTATCAAGCGTGACAGTCATCCACTGCGATGGTTCCAATTGGTAGATCAAATTTCTGTGATGTGGCAGCGAACAACACTTGCGTCTAAACGATAACCATGCCCAGATCACCACCAGCTGCTTCGTATTTGTTGTCTCTCCATAAATAGACTCTTTACTTTCTCCCATTCTCTTGCCGCCACTCTGCCACACTCATATACGATCTTTTGTCTGTTTTTTCTCCCACGTTAAATTATCTACTTTCTCATACTCCACCTACTCCTACTCTTTCTCGTCTCATCGTAGTACAGTGGTAGTCGTCGTAGTCGTCGCGACGTGAGAGACGTTACTTCGCTGACAATTATTGTTGTCACGGCAGCGACTCTACGCCATTCGGTAGCACGACTGACACGTGGAAAGACAGCGTGACGGAAAGTGCAAGGAGAAGCCGGGGGCCGGGTCGTATGGGTGCGTTGGATAGAAAGAGAGCTATAGGTAGATGTCGGATGCTTTAAGTGAAGAGAACGAATGAGAGAATCACGGAGACAGAGAGAGAAAATTAGAGTGACGGACATCGCACACCAGTGAATGAAGGCGTTCTCTCTTATATCATCATACTCACTCCCTCGCTTGCCAATCGTCTTCCACTATGTGTCCCGCTGGGCTTCTTCCCTTCTTCAACGTCCGGTTCGTGACACCTGCTATATATGCTCCTCGCAATATCTATGTGATATGCCTATATTATTATATATACCATTGTGTCATAAAGTCTACCGTTGAAGAAAGACTTATTTGTATGAAAACATTAAATCGTTTATTTATACTTTTGATAGGCTGTGCAAAATCCTAAATACCCCCTTTCATCATGATAAATTATTCAATGAATTTTCCACTTTTCAAGATGATCTAAATCCGAAATTATCCGGAATCGTATGGAATTATTCATGTGTTGGATACTCACAAATATTCTATTCCTGCCCGTTGGATATATATCACACATCAATCTTGACAGCCAATGATCCACATACACCGAACTCCGATTATAAATAGACCGAGATTAATCCTCCTACTTCATCTACTGCGGAGTCATTCTACGTGGTCGTCAAAGTCATATGAGGATTCACAATGTCGATCCTTCAACGTGATAATGGTTATAGTGGGCTTATCAGTTATATGACATTGGCCACGGTGATGAAAACCAGTTCGCTTGATTTTGCCTTCTTAAGAAGCATGCATCGATCATCACCAAACCTTCTTCGTTTCTCATCGTTGCGGCGTCGTCACGGCCGTGGTCGTTGTCGTTATGGCGTCCGTCTTCCTTACAACAGGCATTTGGATGAACGGACGTCGTATATATGCTTCATCCATCATCCAAGTCTACCGGATTTGCTTCTCTCAACCGCGTGTATTTTATCGGAGTAGAGGAACAGAGGAGAAAGGAGAAGTAAACGAACGAACGACCGCTATTTTGCGATATTAATATATACGAGAACGCTATGCACATCATCTGCAGCATAACATTCAACCGCTATTATTATTATCATCGGCATTATTATCATCGTACTAATGTAGGAAGCCAAGCTGTTGAACGATTAGTTTAATGAACTTCACGCTGTTGCATTATTGTGGACGTTGAAGAATGTGGAATAATCAGAATTTTCGATTATTCATTTAATTATGCCGTACAATTTTTTCAAACTTAAATGGCATTTCGAATATCGGTTGGTATTTTGAACGTCTATGCAATTCAAGTAGATTCTTGTATCACTCAAAGATATTCTCTGACGATAATCATTGACCATTATTTATTTAGAGGTGAATCATTCGTTAACTCCTATCAAATGTGCCAAAATTTAGACAAATCTGATTCATTAAATTCACTTCAAAGTATTCTTCTTATTCCAATTGTGGAGACGTCAATCGTTCTTTACATTTTTTCTTCTGCACCTTTCTGCATTAGGGACAATTAATATCGTGTCACCCATACAATTGTTCGGAATCGTCACAGTAGGGAATAAAAGTGAAGCAAAGAAAGAATAAATGTGTAAAGTGCTATGTAATAATAATGGAAATAGACAGGACTACATTGGAGAATGGGATCGATGTCTTGCAAACTCGCAACCCAAAGTCTCACAACTGCACTTTCATGCTCCCTTTCCATCGCTCTTTGTCTCCGGACTGAGTTCCCGTCCATCACTCACCGTCACTCCAACTCGCGTCTACCGCTTCGTCATTTCCCTCTCTCTTACTCGTAATCCCCTTTCCCTCCCTTCATTTACTCACTGCTCCTCGTCTGCACTTTTCTCCACCCTCAAAAGCGAATATATAAAGAGAAAGAGAAAGCGGGAAGGTTTTCAACCTGATCTTTTTGGTCTTTCAGTTGGACAGCTGCGTCATTCCAATGTTCCAAACATACTTTTCGCCAACTTGTTCCAATGTATCAAGAATAAATGTGGATGTGTATAGATGCGTACGTGTCATCCGCAACGACCCCCCCATTTGTATATGTGCATAAGGATAAAAGCTGAAAATCTTTAACAAATGATTGAACGTTGAAAAGTCAAAAGGAAAAAGCCTAATGCCAGTTATTTATTACCATCAGAGTTGAGTTGACATGTTGGATTGTGTATACTTTTTTGGATCGATGATGATATTTCACATTTCAAATGGATATAACACAACACAAAATGACAAAAGACTTCGACAAATTCTCTCTGACTTTCTTTCATACAGAATAAACCACACACACCTCAATGTATACCTTATCATGGGTGACTATACACATTCATATATAAGCAAATATCACCGTGTTGTGTGGCTGTACCAATATGTACAGCAACGCGCGAACTTTATTTTCCGTGTCTGCCGGAAGAGAAAAAGCAATCGGGTCTGTAGATGTGTACATGTACGTTTGTGTTATGAGGTTGGGGGATTCAGTGATGGAAGGCTTTTCGCATTGTGGATGTCTATTGTACAAGATTGAGAATCATCGCGTTCAAATGCGCTTGCAGAAGTCTTCTGATAAAGTGTTCATCAATATGGGCAAATTGAATGAGACATCAAACTGAAATAATATACAGTTATGAATAATAGACTCGTGTTTATTTTATCTTTTTTTCATCTCCATTTTTTATTTGCAACTGACATTGAAAAAGATAATGTGAATTCAATTACTTCTATAAAGAATACAGACTATTCTTTTTTTTCCCCTCAAATATATACACAGATTCATTATGTAGTTAGGACCGTTGGCAACATCGACAGTGAAATCATCAGGGAGGAGTGATGTGTATATATATATACAGATGTGTGTACATGTTCAACTGATGGAGTGAGTGTTGACTTGGGATAACGGCCTTCCCATCGGTCAATCAGTCAGGTAGACTAGACTGTATATATACGTACTCAGTCTTCGTGCTTTATAGTTTTTCTCTGCATGTCTATACATTCTCAACTATGTGAATACCTGTATATACAGAGAAAAGGGAATGGACGGAGGTAAGATGAAGTTTTCTATTTTTTTTTCCTCTCGTCAACGAATAAAAAATGTGCATACTCTTCTGTTGTTCTTTTTGTGAAATTTTTTGTGAGTGTGAGGAGCGACCTGACTAATGATTTCACAGACAATCTTTGTTGAATAATTATCACGGAAATTGAAATTTTGAAGTAAGGGGTCAAAATTGTGCGTTACAATGCTGGACACTGTACGATCGGTAGTTTGAATCAATCAGGTGTAATATTGATGAACATGTGTATTGACGTTGAAAATACCTACGATGTTTTGCATTCCATCATTTAGGATGAGGAGAGATGGTGATGGGGTGAGAGGGGCCAGTCGCGTACAAGAACGGATTCAGCCGTCACTCACTGAGATGGCAGGCCCACAAGAGAGAGAATCACAATGCGATGCCTTCGCCCGCGCCTTTCTCGTCCTTCCTTCAAACGCTGCAGCTTCTTCTATGTCCGTGTGTAGAGAGCTGTCTGTCTACTCGGCTGTCCATCTCTCACACGTTTCTTCTTGCCTCTACCACCAATACATACATATATATGTTTTGCCAATCCTACAGGCGTGTCCATCATCCTTCGCTATGGTCTGTGCACGCGCTTCTTTCTCCCCTTGACTGTGCATATATCAGACACTCGCATCCCATCTTTAATTTTCAAACTCATCTTCTTTCATATTGTGACTGACTTGCCATTAGAAATTTGTATTTATAACTATTTTTTCATGTTATATAAATATGAAAAGTCAAAGTGGTCGGAGGTAAATTCAACGATTCAAAACTGATGGAATAAAACTTCGAAGGATGTGATTGAAATCAACAAAAGAAGAAACATATCATTTTACATAGTTCAACAACTCTCTTGACAAACATGAGAGTTCATATTCATACGTACACAAAAATATGATATTTTATTGAGTATAGTATTGCAATTGGAGCTGGTTGAGCACAAGTTTTACAAGCGTGTAACCCAACTTGTATGGAGGAAGGATATCTCCGCTTATCTGAATATATCCGTGAATCGTGCACATGTTTGTCGTGAACGAGAACTAAACCAACCCGAAAGAGAAACGTTACACGTAGCTTCGCTTATGCAGATAAGACTAATTATTGTTGTGCATTTCGTCCCCTGGTTTTACAGTATGTGCATATAAAGCGCGCGCACACACAAGCACACACACACAACGAGTGTAGATTTGTATGGAGCAATGTTGTAGCGAGTGAGAGAATGAAGTTGGTGTAGAGAAGAGGAAAGTAGCAAAACTCTCGTGTAAACATATATTATATACGTGGATGCATAGAAGCAACACTAATGTATATCACTCGCACTTTGGATTTCTTATGTATGCATATATATGTTTATTTAAATCTATATCTAAAACTCGCCGCACTCGCTGAGAGTTTGTGAGTGAACCGAGGACAGAAGCAGCGATATCGCGCGGCAACGATCTCCTCAAGTGTCAAGACTTGGCCGCCCGTGGTCGGATACACCACCAATACCACCGTCACACAGTTTCTCCTTGTTTCATCGCCATATCTTTTCCATAGAAGACGAAGGCGAGCGCCGTGTGCGCGCCTTGTTAGCGGCTGCCAATAGGGCCACGATGCGATGGGTCGTGCGAGAGTTTGTATTTTTCATCGGCAACTACCACGAGAGAAGAACCCTACGGCACTCGTCTCTTCCTCTTTTTCTCTCTTTCCCTCTCTCCATCTTCATATCCATGAATATGTATATATACATACAGATAAATCCTTGTTGACCTTGATCAGGACCGTATACGAGTATTCACAAAAATCCTCACCCTCGATTTTTGTTCTTCTGTTCATTTTTTTCATTTTTTCATTTTGGTTGTTCTGTCTTCCATACCAAAGGGAATCACACGAGACATCGTGATTGGCTTTCTGGGAAGAGTGTCCGCAAATGCGCGCGCGCTTCACCACAACCACCGAATGTACAATGCTTCTAAATCATTTGGCGGTGTCATCTCACAACTGATTCTGAAGAATTTGTTGTGTGCATTGCAATGTGAACGTCGCACGTACTTTACTGTATACATTCTTGATACCAGTCGACCCGCGCGCACCGGGACATACATACAGTTGATCTCAAAAGTATTTTGTCAACAACTGCATGCTGTTGTTGGTACGAATGAAATAACATATTTCATTGTGAAAGTATTGTGACAGTGTCATATGTCCATCACAGAAATTACGTCCCATTGGAAAAGACATTTAGCAGAGGGGATGAAAACTCTCATCTCTATAATTGTACTGGTGTTGAATTTTAGGAGAACGTCAGGACAATAACACGTTTCATTATGGGAATTGATAACATTCAATGCTCGATATATTCTGATTCGTTTGGATCAGAACATTTGCCGTGAAATTATTCCTCCTGGAAAAAATTTATTATAAATCCACGTGTCAAAGTATTTTTGTACGTTACTGTACATACCTTCTGTTTATATATTCATCGTTCGCGTATTTCACAAACTCTGTTGTGGGAACAAAAGAGTGCGATATGTATACGGACAAGAGTATAGATAAACATTGAAGAATGAATGAGATGGCGATAGATAGAGTGAGGAAAAGAGAGTAAAAAAATGAACAAAAGTAAAAAGAGAAGATAGAGTCGAATGTTGGGGACTATATCAGAAGCGGGCGGGGCTGAAATCCGCCGGTGGTCCGCCCTGGTCCCTTATTTCCTCTGTTTCTTACTAGCTGTTGCATCCAATCGTCTTCTTGGCCGCGCGCGTCTACCATCGTCCGCTGTCTTCTGCCCATATAAATGCGATGCCCCTCTTCATTCTCTCAGGCGCTTTACCCGCTTGTTTTCCTGCTACCTCCGCTATATCCTCTCAAACTTCACCATCCGCCCGCTTTTCCCCCTTGGTCGTCGAGTACTCGCGCGCACGGTGGATCCCGGGGGGGGCAACCTAAGAGACAATGGACAATGGGGACATAAATCTGCGTAATTAGTTGCCGATGCTCCGACGGATCAATGTGCGATCTCCTTTCTCTCCCTTCTTTTACCAGTTGGATCCCGCGAACAAACGATCGTTTGGTTGGCCAGTTGGTGAAGGTAGGAGGACGATCGGTGGCTAAGTCGACGACGACGTTGTGTTGTCTCCACCCGCAGATATCTCTTTGGCGAGTTTGTTGAGTTGGTCGTTGTTTAAGGTATTTTGTACACCCTCCTTGTGAATGTATTGAGTCAAGACGCCACTTTGGTGACACTCCCTTCTTCAACGTTTTCCTCGTTCTCTGGTATTTTTTTCCAGTTGCGGATTTCGAGCAAGATGGCGGATATGAACGCGTGTGCTTTCTCCACTCGCGTTCCTCTTGTGTCCGGGTTCCAATCCTTGCTCTTCTTTTTTTTCTCAATTTTCTTCTGTCTGTGTTGTATGCTCATTCTTTCTCCTACCTCATCTCCTTCGTCCTCTGGTGCCCCTTCACCTCAGTCTCCATCTCCTTCTCCTCTTCTTCTTTCTCAATTTTTCTCTTTGCCTTCGTATCCTTCTTCTTTTCAATTCTCTTGGTCATCAGGATCTTATTTGCATCTAGCACCTGTCCAGTGTCTCACCTCTGTCTTCCACGGCGTCGATTCCGACGGCCACTCGTAAATCTTGGTCCCCTAAAAACGTGTGCAAAGAGATTCGTTGGGGATTCAGGATCTTCTCAGTTTATGTTTGACTCTCCCAGCAGTGAATCATTCAACTTCAACCCGTTCAGTATATAAGTATAATGGAAGGATCAAAAGATAAAAGGTAAAAGAATAAATGTTCTCTTCTCTAACTGATGTCATTATGTATATACAATGTAGAAAAAAAAAACAAAAGTCGTTGTATAGTTTTCAATATATAAACAGCTGATATTTATCTCTTACTGAGTTGTGAACAAGCTGAAACACATTCGATGATGGTGATAGGTAGAAGATGAAATGTAAACGATTTGATTAAAACTCATAATACTCATGACGGAAGGAATCTCTTTACCGCGCGCACGAGTTTACCATCTCGCCCCAACACAATGGTTACCACTGTCGTCGTCATTGTCATCGTGTGGTCTTCTTCTACTGCGTCGCTGTAGTGACGTTCCCCCGAGAAGTATATAACCTTATATATTCTCTGTGACAACACGCTCAAACGAAAGGCTGATAAATGAACCGATAGCGTCATTGTTTACCACTGCGCCCATCTGCACCCTTATATATCATCTCTGAGGGGTTTTACACTTGGCCCGAGCGCACAGGTGCCGATTGTTTGCATTACTTACTGCATTTCTCGCATTTTGACACGAAATTTCCTCAGTCTCTCATCACCAAACTCAATTATGGTTCAAACATCATGATTTCTGGAACAAAAGAGTTGCCAGATGAAAGAGGTTTATAAAACTCTGCATTATTATGAATGGTGGAGGAGCATTTCTATTCTTCAATTTGCAACATTGCAATGTATTGTTGATGTATATCGTTGAATGATTACAGGGGAAGACGGTATCGAAGGCTCGGGACCTGGCACGGAACTCCAAGCCGAAGAAGGTGACTGCGTGGACGAGGACGGGCCAATAAGTCCGAGTGAGAGAGGTTGTCCCCCTGCGGCTAAAGATGATGAGGATGCTGACGCGAGTGACGACGAGGACTCAATTACAAGTCCATCAACGCCACCACCAACGTCAGTCTCGTTGAGGTTAAATCCCTCTGCTCTTCGAGACACTGGTCCTCCCGACAGGTAAAATCCTACGATTACACTATTGAACTTAACAAAGATTCGAACAATAATTGGCACAACATTAATTTCCTTCTTGACCTATATTCAAATTATAATTTCGTGCGAAATCATTTACACCGTACTTTTTATTCACAATTAAAACACCACACGTGCCAACATGCCGAGCATAAAAATACTCTTTGCATATGTCATAAACATATTCTATATGTTTATAGAAGTAAATTATACAGAACGCCGCCACCGCTGTCACCGTCGCCGACAACTCTCTGGCTTTGAAGCGCCGCTTGTGCGCACCTACGTCTTCTGCCACCGAGTCCTGAATTTGTTTGATCACAACAAATCGCTCGTGGGTTACTCTCGTGTACACGGGGATAAACGAGCGCGATATCACAGCAGTTGCCGCGGCGTCACTCGACTAATAGAGATAGGCGCGTGTTCACTTGCTCTCCGATTCACTCTGTCGGCACTTTTATCGCCTTTCCTCTCTCGCTCTCTCATCCATCCACGCATGCATACACACATAAATATATACACTACGATTTTCCCCTACCCCTCGAACACCCTACATCCCCCCCACTCTCCTCTCACACCCGTACCATACTGAGCCCCAAAAACTTCCCCTGCATGCGTACCGGTGGTCCCCTTTCATCTCGCTGCACGCGCATTCGGTATTCAGTCAGGGGAGAGTCAGTTACGAGCGAACTGTCGACAGGTCTGGAAGCACGCGCCCTATATCGTCAAGTGTGAATGTGTGTTTGTGTGGTGCTCTCCACGTGTTTTCGACTACATATATTGGTACCACACTGCGCGCGCCCACACTGTTTATCCCTCATGACGACTGAATTTTCTCACGGTTTAACAGGTATTATTCACTATTTTTTCTTGTTCATATGCAAAAATCAATCTCGTGTTTCCTCTTTGATTATTTATTATTCTTCCCTTTGATTTTTCGAAATTTATAATGGATAAATGAAGTCGGGTATTGCAGGATAATCTCGCGTGTTTGTAGATGAATATTATTATGAAATATTCATTTGCATGGTCTCTCGCGGTATGCCATGTCATTGCCAATGGGATCGATCGATTATGCGAATTTAAAGCTGGCGAATAGCGATTAATCAAACGTGTTGTCTTGTAATATAGCGGTTGTGCCATCGTCTATAGAGATGTATATATATGTATGTGTACACTTTGCGACTACATTTCGTTTACAGCATAGTCACAATATCATATCGTAGTGCGCGATCTCAGTGGCATTGAACTGTTTATATCTATACGTTGGCGTTCGTTCGCGCAATACATCTCGACTACGACTACTGTCACTCCTGTAACGAATTCACCATTCTTTCTTCATTAATATCACTATTAAACAACATTCTTCTCTCAGGATGAAAAAGGGCAAATCCAATTGTTTTGGTGTTTCAGGGAGCCAATGAGTCCACGTTGTCCCTCTCGGGATTCTCGGGAATCGTCCGGGCCAACAGCCGGGAGTCCCCCTCCAATCACAATCCGTAATAGTTCGAGCCCAGTTAGTCCGACAAGTATCGTACCCTTGACAACTCATCCATTGCTGCCACCCCACTCGGCCGCTGTGATGGCTGCTTACATCCAACAAACTCACCAACGATTATTGCTTGGACATTCGCCACTCTCGGCACGGGGTTCAGTCTCACCATTGGTAACATCCTCATGTTCACCACCTGCAGCGTCAACGGGATTACTTGTTTCACCAACGAGTACCGGTGAGATTTCACCTGCAGCGACACCACAACCAGCTGTACTCGATTTTAGCACAAGAAAAACTTCGTCAGCGGAGGAAGATGATGATGAACATATTCTTAATCTAAGTAAACCACCAACACCATCGTCTTCCAGTGAAACAAATAATGGTCCATTGGATCTGTCAGTGTCTGGTCGTAAACGGCCGAGTCATGAAAATGACTCATCACCACCACCACCGCCACGGAAATCCTCGAGACTTGGCGGTAATAGCATTCCACCAACTGCAGCTCATCAAGAATCGCCAACGTCTGCCGCTGCAGCAACTGCGGCATTCGGTCGGCCACCCGTTGTTTCACCATGGACATCGCCAGTCGTGGCCTCTCACTTTCCGTATTTTGCTGCAGCAGTAGCCGCCGCAACTAGTCAACAACAATTGTCACCTAAAAGTACACCGGGTATTGTCGAGCATCATCAATTGTGGAATGGGAAAATGAAACCACCTGTGACTTTAGATAAACCTTATCAACCAAGTGAAGCTACAAAAGCATTGGAAAAAATGAGCGAATTGAGTAAACTTGGTGGTGAAGAGTTATACCGGTCGCCGTCAAGTGGTGGCGTAGGCTCTGGCGTCAACTCAGCAGGCAACAATCCCGGTGGTGCTTCTGGTAGTCGTCACAGTGCTTGGCAGTCGCATTGGCTGAATAAAGGAGCAGATCAGGCTAAAGATGTTCTCAAGTGTGTATGGTGTAAGCAAAGCTTTCCCACACTCGCAGCAATGACGACACACATGAAGGAAGCAAAACATTGTGGCGTCAATATGCCTGTACCGCCCCCGACGTCTGGATTGCATTCTCATCCATCGTCAATGTCATCCATACCTACATCTCAGCACCAACACCAACATCAACAACAGCAACAGCAGCAACAACAACATCAGTCACACAATAGTTCAGCTGGCAGCAGCAATAATAGTCATACAACACCCAGTAGTAAACAGAGTCCCTCAGAATTAAATCTCTTAATCAAGGAGACCATGCCATTGCCAAGAAAGCTCGTACGCGGTCAAGATGTGTGGTTAGGCAAAGGCGCGGAGCAAACACGACAAATTCTCAAGTGCATGTGGTGTGGCCAAAGTTTCCGTTCATTGGCCGAAATGACATCGCACATGCAACAGACACAGCATTACACAAATATTATTTCTCAAGAGCAGATAATATCTTGGAAATCTTCTGATGAAGGTAAAGGTGGGAGCGGTGGGCCTGCAGGAGGAATCGGTGGTGCGGGTGGAGGAGCCGGAAGTGGTGGAGTACCACCCGGTAGTGGTGGTGGACAACATGGAGGTAATACTGGTGGTCCAGGTGCTGGTAGCGCCACCAGTAGTCATGTGAGTGCTGTATTGACATGCAAAGTGTGCGATCAGGCATTTAGTTCATTGAAAGAATTGAGTAATCATATGGTCAAGAACTCTCATTACAAAGAACATATTATGCGATCGATAACAGAAAGTGGTGGTCGTAGACGACAAACGCGCGAAAAACGAAAGAAATCATTACCAGTTCGGAAGTTATTGGAACTGGAGCGTGCACAAAATGAATTCAAAAATGGGGATATCGGTAGCGGTGGTGGTAGTTTGGCACACAGTTTGGGAAAACATGCTGGTCGAATAACATGTGAAAAATGTGGAGATAAAATTGAGACGACAATCTTTGTCGAACACATACGTCAGTGCATCGGTGCAGGCGCCGTAGGTATAAATCAACGGAATTTTCTGAAGACCGCACTCATGTCCAATAATATGACGCCAATTATTCCAACGACTGAGAGCGGTCGAAAAAGCGTCAATGAGGATACATCGTCCGTGTCATCGCGACATCATCGCTCACCGAGTTCGGCTAGTGACACAACAACTCCAGGTAAAGATACGCCAACCCCCAGTGCCAATGAAAATACGACAACCACATCATCATCGCCATCCGTACTCAATGCAATAGAGAAATTAATTGAAAAGAGTTTTGATTCACGAGTACGACATGGCACACAGGGTTTGCATCATGCACAACCAGGTGCACCAATGGGCTCGAGTATACTCAAACGTCTTGGGATTGACGAAAGTGTTGACTACACTAAACCACTCGTTGATCCACAAGCGATGAATTTATTGAGAAGTTATCAACAGCAACAGCAACATCATTATAATTCATCGAATACAGCGGCGAGACGCGAACGTAGTGGCAGTGAGTCAAGTTCGATATCAGAGCGTGGTAGTAATCGAACAGACACAATGACACCCGAGAGACGCATAGACTTATCAATGAGTCACGATAGACTGTCAATCAATTCACTTCGTCGTGCCACACCAGACAAGCAGAATAATCCAATTCCAAGTCGACATTCGGTGCCAGAAGAATCGGGCGATGAAGAATCGAATATTGTAGTAAAAAAAGAACCATGTGACGATGATACTGAACCCGCAACCGCTAATGAAGATGATCGTAGATCTATCACACCGCGTGATGTAGTAGTAAAAAAAGAAGTTGTGGATGATGCAAGGGATGACGAGGAATCAGCTGCTCCATACAATTGTCATGGTCGTAATAGTATTAATGAAAATGCGGACGAGGCGAGGGAAGCTCCATCACCCCAAATAAATCCTGCTACACCTCGACCGGCAAGTAAAATGGAACAGCAGCAACACCATCAAGTTGCGCGGAGTCCATGCAGAAACAGTACGAGTAGTCCGGCGAGTAGCGACCGTTCAGTGACACCACGTGGCACACCAGATACAAAGGCATCTAGTAGCCTCGGTGCACTTTCCTCTATGTTTGACAATTTATCAGGGGCTGGTGGAGCAACTAGTGGCAATTCGGAATCTCAAGGCCGTAAAGCCAGCAGTCATCCACTTGCAGCTCTGCAAAAACTCTGCGACAAGACTGAAACACGTGGGCCAAGTGGGTCCAATAATAGTACGAGACCATCGTCACTGAACGCTAACCAAACAATTTCGGCTGGTAACAGCGGCGGAAGTTCAACAAGTTCAAGTCAGGGTGTGGGTCCAACACCAGGTGCGATTCTTGCTTTCAGTTGGGCATGCAATGATGCAGTAGTCACCGCAGATTCAATAATGAAATGTGCATTTTGTGATACGCCATTTATATCAAAAGGCGCCTACAGGCATCATCTATCGAAGATGCATTTTGTCAAGGATGGCGTCATACCAGATCCAATGACAATTGGTCGATCAGCTGCTGCCGCGGCTGCCGCTGCCATCGCCGTTTCGCAATCGTCATCAGTCAGTGGTCCGAGTCATAGTGCGTCATCGCCATCAAATACCCAGCGCAACAAATCGCCGCCTGGTCCCCAGGCAAATGGTAGTCCATCGCAACCTGCGGCGTCTCCCCTCGAAGAGAGCCCTCATTCAAAGTTTCTTAAGTATACGGAGCTGGCCAAACAATTGTCTAGCAAATACGTATAGTCCGAGCCGCGTAAGTAGCGGTGCCATTTGTACATAAGTGTATCTATAGTGTAACGAACGACTGCATACAAACGATGTATCGCTCGATTAGATAGTCTCCCACTATCCTCTATGTCTGTCACGCATTCTCTCTTCTCCCCTCTCTATCCCACTTCCTCACCTCTTACTGTTTAATCCTGCCGATGACGTGACTTTGATGATTGGAAGATTGACTCGAGATATCTCATGTTGAATAGTTTGATTGTTATGAACAACATGAAATATCCAAACACGTACAATGTTGAGTTGGCTGTGTTCAATCAGTTTCACTCTTCCGATTGTTAATTATGTTGCGATTTTCGCGCGTCTTCTCATTCCTTGGTCATTGGGCACATTAGCGTGTTCTGTAATTTGACAATTGTAGAAAACGAAATACTTCTCCTCACTATCACCTAAGAAATGGGGAGACGAAAGAAAAAAAAATAAATTCTGCGATAGGGAAAACTGGCTATATTGGGGTGGCTTACGTATGCGCTCATCTTCTCTTTCGTTCGCTCTCTCCGGAAAATAATGAAATTTCCTACATCACATCTCCGTTCTCGCGATTTTTTTGTCTATAATGTCATAATATTTTGATTCGATATTATATTGATTCGTGTGCCATTTGATTAAATTGAAACACGAAAATGTCATCAGTCAAATCGAAACTATTTCGAGTTGGCAGGTGAAATTGATGTGAACAATTTGGATTCAGCTATTGTACATTCAGTAGTTTACGAGCATGTCCATACGATCTGTCTGTCTATTATGAATGTTTTGTTCGAGGATGGGGTCGCGATTATATTATTCTGTTTCATTATTTTATTCTCATTTGTCACATGAATAAAAGCGAAATTACTAGAGAAATGATGTGACGACAGTGTGTATCTCACCTTCACCACCGTTCATTTATGCTGAGACATATTAAAGAATGTAATATGGAGTGCACGTGGTTCGTGTTCGACGAGTTCGAAAGTGCGTTAATTAATTGTGATGCCACCATATCTCGCGCCACTGCTGAGTCATGTAACTCGGTGTGCGACCAAGTTTGTGATGTTTATAATAAAACGAGGAAAAAAGAGAATGCAAAAAAATAATGGAACAATATAAAAAAAAGATTCATTTAAGCAATTGATGCTCGGACGAGAGTCGGAGTGAGAAAAGTAAAGACGAAAAAAAAGCCAGGCAAAAATAAAAAGAAATACTAGAATGAAAACGATAAGAATGAAAATATAAATCTATACAGAAAATAAACATAACAAATAATACTTAAAGAAAAATGAGAAAATAATTTGACTAGAAAACAAAGCTTATACATGTCGACTGTCAGTATATGTATACCACCTTTTTAGACTAAGAAACAAAAAAAAATAGATTATTAGGCATAGAATAGTATAACGCTCGTCCTTGTATAGGTCAATCTCTTTGTTGAATATTTACGAAAAATGTATAATCGCACATATGCGAGCGCGTTCGAATCATGCCTGTGCGAGATATTAAAGTGAAAAAAATGGAATGAACACACGAAGTAAAGGAGAAGCGAGAATGATTGAAAAAGATGAGTGCGCCACGCGGTGCAATACCGAGGGTTTATTATCGCAAAATTATTAGATGTCGTTGATTATTTACGCGACTGATCGTCGTACATATTATCAATTATGATTATCATCCTATTAA
>JABMBR010004808.1:0-20941 GCA_018881525.1 Meteorus sp. PSUC_FEM 10030008
CATCAAATATAGAAAATATATCATTATATTTATATATATTTAGATATACTTCATTTATCCATTCTTCCCTTCCTGTTCTGCCTCTTTCGATACACACAATGCCAATGTATATGTATTTACGTACATCAATATATATCCGTAGCTTCCAATGTGGATCGTCATTTCTTTTTTATGTTTTGCCTAAATAATTTTAATTTTCCAAATTGAAAGAAAAAAGAAATAAAAACAATACCGACAAATCAACAATGGCTTCAATATAATAATTTTTACCGCAATTGTTCTTCCGTTCCATTGCATACATTTTCCAAATTGCATTTGCTCCACTGTTATTTTCATTCGATTCTTTTTACAACAATAGATATTCAAGAGAAAAAATGAAGTTAGGCAAAGAACACAAATGGCTTTTGCTCATTATATTCATCAATATATAATGTATACTTTTTTTTTCTCCAATTGATTATCTTCATTTTTTCGTCTCTCCTTTTGTTTGTTTCGTATTTTGGTTGTGATTGAAAATTAAGCAGCTCCCGCCGTCACTCCCATTAGGTACATGAGGTACATAATTTCTCCATTCACTTTACGATAACAATCCGAAGTTACAAGACACCATTGACATCCACCACATAACATTTGGCCGTTTCATTTTCTCTTTGCATGCAACATCTCCATTAGTAACGTTTGCGTTGGTGCGCCCCCATTGCAATGCTTCTGATAAAGATGATCCTCGCCCCGACTTGCCACAACATGGATCTCCGGTAATACTGCTAGCAGTTTGTTGAATTTATCCTGTACAACCAGAGTGTAGGATTCATTACAATACTATAACGCAGCCACTGATCGAATCTCAACTAATGTTCTATGCAATTATATATTTACAATAATATTTCTTCTTCACTTTCGTGATTTTTCGAACATAAGAAACAATATTCATGCTATCTCAGTATGTTATGAATGAAAATTTTGAATAACTCACCGGTATGGATGGATAACATGTGATAGAATAATCTAAGAGCGCTTGCTGGACTTGCTCATGACCCTCCTGGACGTGTTTCTTGTTAACCAACCCCCGTACATCTGAGATATTGTCAACGGAGAATGATTAAAGTTTCTCTCCAGGGATAAATATTGTATAAGCGTAGAATTTCAAAAACCAGTCGATTGCAGAAAGAAAATATTATATTAGTCATGGATTTATTCCTTCTGTATTTCTTCCTGATTTATCGATATTGTTTTCACACAATTCTAATAATATATAATTATAATTTTACCGTGATTCAGTAGCATTAAAAATTTAATGCAGATGTAATCCGATAGGTCAAATTTGAGCTCTTGCAGCTTTTGCGAAAGATCATTGAACAAATCAGCAAGTGAAGGTACACCAAGTAAGCCGAGACAGAGGAGATCAAACTTTTGGCCGTTGTGTAGTGTTGTCTCGTCCGGCAAGTTATTGTGTAACCTTTGATGTAGGTGATCAAGCACCAGCATATCGGACCAAGAGTGCTGCAGCAGCTTCATTTGGTCATCAACCTAAATGTGCAAAAAATTACCATCAAATAATTATTCCAATGAACATTGAAATTTGTGAATCTATTCATGCGTCTCTATGAATTATTTCGACTCCAAACATAATTTTCTTTATTTTTTAACGACAAATACACAAAAAAATTTTCCGTTTCAAGTCCTGGAAATAATTATGATTACTAAGTTGTCCACGTGCCGACAATATACAGTGTATGCGCATCGCAACGACACCTCATTATTCACGATATATCGAGTTAAAATTGACTGTAGACTGATAATATAAACAGTGAAAGATAACGTGGAATATCTCCAACAGGCCATTCAACAATGAAAAAAAAAAACAATGCAAATGAATCGCACTCAAGTTATCATATATATTTCTTTCCTTTTTCAAATGTCAACAACATTTACATGTTTTAAATTTCTGTTATTCAAATCTCGTGACAAATCTACATGACGAAATCGAAATTGTTTCAATCAAAAATGTTCATTGGACCCCCGGACGATATTAATAACTAAACATACAAATATGCACATAAAGAGACATTTGAATTCAACTGTAATCGATAAAAATAATGATTTAAGAACAGTTGTCTATCCAATAACCTAGATACGTTTCTTGCTATGACCCAGATATGAGGCGATGCTTGAAATCATTCAGTAGATTGTGCAACACTAACTGGTGTTACCTCACATCCAGGGAACTCTTACGGCTCAGCAGCTCTGCTCAATGGTCAACTGACCGTTTATTTATTTATTTTTTCATCTCTTTAAATAAAAAGATATGACCAATAAAACGCTATTGAAGTCACAATGAAAAATAGCATCAATCGATGCTGTAACAATTTTTATCGATGGAAATTATTTTGAATAAAACTGGAACAAACACAGACCTTGAGATCTTTGAAGAATACGGAATTCCTCGCCCAATCAACTTGCGAAAAGAGATTCTGGTCGAGCACTTTGCACATAAGTTCAAACAAATCCACTTCACACTGATTGTACGTTTGATTTTGTAGTAAACCGAAGAGCGATGCTTGCCACTCGCGATCATCAACTGTTTGTACAAAGTCTCTTATCATTGGACTAGTTTTCAATGTTGTGGCAGTCGTTGGTGGTTGTCCAGTATTTGGCCCATGTGACTGACTTGATTGTTCACCAAAATTGAACGCTTTTGGACTTGAGGTAGTGGAATTAGCAGCCCACAATTTACCCTCGAGACTTGGATTTGGATTATATAAATGATTACCACCAGATATCGTTGGTTGTGTTGATGGTGCTATTAGTTGATGTTGCCCAGCATTTCCACCGCCGCCACCATTATTATTATTATTATTATTGTTGTTGTTATTGTTGTTATTACTACCAGGTTGGGTTGTAACTAAACCAGCAGCCACCGCTGCTGGTGATGGACTCGAATCCGGTGACGAGGTTAAACTCGAGACCTGAGGTATCTGTATCTCTTGTTTTATATGTAAAAATGGCGTAACTGCTGATGGATAACTCGATGGATCACCGAGACTGCCACGTATCGTTTGCAATGCCAATTGACGTTGTCTTAATAGTTGCAATTTCCTCGCACGATCTCTCTTGTACATTGGCCCGAATTTATTCCTTCCACCACGCATCCTGTCCGCTCGTACCGCTATAAAATTCAGAAGAAACAAAAAAAAAACAGTTTAGTAATTTATTTTATTGACAGAATATTTATGATTATTGTTTCAATTCATTCTCAATTGTAAATCGCGATATAAATCGTGAATTCCACATTGATCTAGATGAAACGAACAATCTTGGTAGACAACTCAGCCTGATTGATGTTTTTATTCAGTGAATCTTCGGATTGGGTATTATCATCTTCTACTGATAATTCGTTAGCATTCAGTGAAGAAAAGAAAATTATTGAAATCGTACTGTGGACTGAGCGGGTGTGTCCTTCCGGTTCATCTTAAAGCAATGAATGCCACATAGTGATCAAGTTTGTATTTAAATATTTCGTAATATCGAGGTCATTTATATAAAACAGATTGTGTACTTTTTTTTTTCACTGACCAGTTGCTTTACCAGTCCATCAACAATAATACAAGACCTGAAACCAAATAATACCGCCCTTGTAACTACATTAAATATTTTGATAAAGAGATACGTATCAATTGCACACGTCTGCCCAATGGCATTCCATTTCCACTCATACACATACACTATCCTAACTGTCTGTTACAAATGACCTTGTCTCATCCATAATACGTTTCATTTAACACATGAGATGAGTCACAGCCACTGTGCAACAATGTTTATTTCTATTTTGCAAATATATATATTCTTGAAATTAAATGACGAGTGAAATAGCACAATTTTTATTGAATGAAATGCATGAATGAAATGAGGAAGAAAAAAAAACTAAACATTGTTGTATGCTGATAGAATAATATCTACGTGTGATATGAAAATAGCAATTTGCCACGGTGAAAATAACAATAAAAATAAGATTTTTTATGATCGACATTGGAAAAAAGTGAGGTTAGGATGGTGGAAATATGAAATTTGATTAATTAACAAAAATATGGTGAAGGATTTGGAATTGCCACTCGTAGGGCAGACACGAGCAATACACAAAAACCTTCAACAGCGTTGCCTATTTTCGTAGCGTTTATTGAGAGTCAGCGTGGTGCGCGCTTGTTGAAAGTGAAAGGAGGTTGAATCGCTCGCGCGTCCACTTCTACCCGTAACCCCTTGCCTGCCTAACCGCGTCGTATCTTTACTCCTGCGACGTCGCAACGAGAGAGACGCTTGCCTTGCCCTTCTACCCGCAACCGTCGCTCTTCATATTCTGTCGCACATGTATACATATACAGAGTGAATACAACGTGTATGGGACAAGAATCCAAACATTGCCTGATTCAATTGCTCGTGTATGCAGCGCATATAATCTGTTTTACCGACTGGATAATACGATTGAAGTCTGAGCATTAATGGGACTACTCTACTATTTCAATACGGACAACAGAGATTTTTGCAATTTAATGAGTGCTGAATATTATTTGTGAATGTAGTTTTATAGTTGTAAATTGTTGCTAAATATTTGAATATTTGTGAGTATGAATTATTTATTAATTTTCCTTTTGCGAATTTATTTCTTCATTCAGGTCCAAGGTGTCACTTGATATGTGAATGTGGAAACATGTTCGGGAGAGTGAGTATGAAGAATGGTGGAAATTAAATATTAATAATCCAAGTGAGAATTGAACAATTGTGAAGTTATTCAATATGTCGGTTTGTTTTATTTCTTTATTTATTCATTCAGACTTCTTTTTTTGTCGTTTATTTCGTAGTGAATGAAGTCATGAGAATGGGCAATTCATTTTTTTTTTTTTTTTTTTCACTTGTTCAGAAGATTAGACATGGCTACCGATGTATATATTATTATGTAACATTTTAATGAGCACAAAGTGTTCACCGGAAAAGTTTCATTTTCATGGAACTGATGAATGGAGAATGACTATACACCCACTCTACCACTCTCTTCTTAAATAGTTTTTGTGTTTAAATTCTGCATGATGAAGTGAAAAACAGGATATGATTATGATATTGTTCTTCATGTAGAGGCGAAAAAGAAGATGCACAGATAATAAAAAATCGGAGGAAACAATATTTTTGAAACAATATTAATTTAATTTGGCACTAAAATTCATTCTGAAGCGATAAAAAATTCAAGTGTGAATGTGAGTGAATGGAGAATGCCAACAATGAATTCTGATAAGGCTCAAGCAAAAGGGGAACGGCGTTATAATACCTCGGCTGAAAAATCAATTTGTTTACACCTTTCTAAAAGTATTTCGACGAACATGTGTGTCAAATTTCGCATTATAATTTAAAAAATTATACAAATTATGGAATTTTAGGTGCAGAAAGTGATGGTACTCAACGCACACAACACCATCGAAACTTTCACCGTATTTATCTCAGACCTTTTTTAAAGTACTCGATGAAGCATCTCAAGAAACCAATTATCTCTTAAAATAAAATTTAATGATACCATTTAACAAAATTTAAATTGCATCGCAGGTGGCAAATAATTCACATTAAACACAAAAATTCATTTCTCTCCCCTAATGGCACACCTTATGAATGAAGAATGGCAAATTCGATAAAATGAAAATATAGTTCAATATCTTTCTTTTTCTAAGAAACTCCAGATAATAAAGTGAGATAAAATGTCCCAGAAAACAAGTCATTTCCATAAACACACGAAAACAAGACGTCAGAACAATTCCGATATCTCTAATCAATTTTCGTTCATTCCAGTAGAAAGGAAAAATGAAGAAATTCGATATTATCAGTAATGGAAAATTAAATATTAGTTGATATGATAAAGTTGATCAGATTCAAAAATCTCGTTTATTATTTTCATTCAACAAACGTAGTTTAAATCTATTTACAACATAGAACCCAAGTTTTTTCTACTTGGAATTACAACATAAATACCTCAATCACTTCACTCATAATTAGAATAAAAATTCCAAGTATTCAATTAGTAATAATTACGATACAATAGACAAATAAAAAATGTGTCAAGGAAAAGGAATGAATTAGAAATTAATATGAAGAAGAAGAAGTAGAAGAAGAAGTTGATGAGGACGAAGAAGAAGAAGGAAGAGAAAGAAAAAAAAAAGAAGAAACGTGGAGCGTGGGTGTTACACAATATTTGCCGCCTCAACCTAACCTTTCTCTCCCACCTTAATCCCTTTGGGGCGAGCCATAAGGTAGGAGTTGGTAGGCTCTAACGCCATAGCTAGTTTGCCTGTTGGGCTCATTTGATATGTGTGTATGTGTATGTGTGTTAGTTAGTCAAAGAAAGAAAGAGGAAGGGAGAAATAGCCGAAGCGCGAGCGTGTCAGGTATGGCACAGTGAGACTTGCGACATTACACGATAATTATGAAATTCGTAAGTTTCTAAATGGAGCCAAGCGATTATATAGAGTCGTTTAGTCCTGTGTCATTTCATAAAACACAGCAGGAGTATTTACCCTATTCATTCATTTATTCATTCATCTGTTCTCATGCTATTCATGTAATTTGTCTTGTTTGTATTGTTGTTGATACTTTTGGGCAAAATATTTAGTCGAAATATTTCATGTTTAGTATTCAGATAAATATTTTCATTTATGACTCTTTCGTGAGCATTATCGTGTGCATCAGCTCTCACTTTTATTGCATTAGGAAGGCCGGGGTCATCTTCAAGTCGACCCTTGACTGGTCCTGCAAAATTTGTCCTCGTCGAATATTTTCTGTTTCGAAAATTACGGCAGGGCAATAAATAGATATATTGGGCGACAATTTGGCATTTATTGTTGGAGAGCAGCATGTGGCACAAATATTGACAGACAATGATTTATGTAATATTGTGGCATTGTGTATTGAGTCAAGGATGATAAATAATTTTGCAATTTGTCAATTATTTTCAATTAATTTATCTGAAGACACTCGAGTTCATTTCTATTGAATTTACTTTGATAAATCGTTGGATTTATTTGATATCGAAGGATAATAGTTGTGAACTATTTATTTCTATAAAATGCCAAGGACATTCAGTGCCATATGACCTGCTCAAAAAATGCCACAATATTTTATAATTGTGGAATCATGATGTGAAAATTTAGCAGGCATGTTGTTAAAATAACAAGTTTGAATGAGCTACAGTGGAAAAAAACATTGAATATCTCTTCTGCGGAATTCCAAGTTATTCTTCGGTAGCCTTTTCTTCTAAATGAAATTTCGTTTTCCAGGAAGAAAAAATAACCGCAATCACTTTACCAACCCTTATCAATCTACATGGAGATATTCAATGTCAAAGCCAAGGTGATATTGAATATGATAGAGCAAACACACGTAGGCAACTATTTCACGTACGTAGACAATATTAATGTGTCAATGTCAATGTTTCGTTGTCAATCACTAGGGAAAAATAAAAGAAAAGGGTGTCACGTTTTTTTTTTTTCCCGAAAACGAGGGCAAAAAAATCTATACACGTTTATACTTTTATATCGCGAAATTCAATTTCGAAATGGTATTGATAAAAATAAATTCGTGTTGGAGGATCTCAAAACTCAAGTTTGTACCCATCACGAAGCAAAATGTAGAAGGAGGATATTCCAATGACGTCAGAAGAATGTCAGTGATATAAATTTCATGTTTGAATTTACAATGCGGGAAACAGACATTTTTTTTTCGTCTTCAATATAAAATAATTCGGTCAACGTTGTTGTTGCTGAGATATATTCACAAATGATAACAATTCTTCTTTATTTTTCATATCAATGACCTGAATTTTATTGAATGTTAAATCCACTTATTCAAACTTGTCTGGTTGGTGAGGTATTTTCATGATTAAAATGTTTTCACTGATTATTTTTGATTTATTTCATCATCCTAACCTGCTCGATTGTGATAAAATTTTCACTTCTTATTGATTTCATATCAAGAACAAAATCGTACATTAGTTAAATTCATCAACGAATTAATTCTTGATTGATTATTTCTCCAACTTTTGAATCAAATAAATAAAAATTGAATCTGTCACTTTTCACCAATATCAGTTCAATAATTTATTTTATCAATTTCAAAAAATTTCTATCCAAAAATCAATTTAAATCAAAATGTTTTATTGAGATACGACGAAATATGTCAATGAATCGCACTCAAAGCCGCTAAAATTTTTTACTATGACCAATATTCAAATTCCTACGAAGTCACAATAAATATTCATCATCGGTATACATTGAGGCCATATTAGAATTTATGATGACACTATTTGAATATGACATTTACCACTATATCAAATAAAACGATCTATTAAAGATGAAAACACACCTCACTAATATCTCCAAACGGAATTTTGATGTTCTAGTACTTTCCTTCACTATTTTTGATTGCACGAAAGAATTTTAAAAGTCAGCGATATATTTTTAAAATCCACCTAATTATGGTTGATTTAAAATTTTGTTCAATATTCACCGAATATCCCACATATCACCATCCTCAATTCTTCTCCTTATTTCATAGAATTATTAATGATAGTTCGATGTGGCAAAACTGACCTTTTTTTTTATCAAAAAATTTTCTGTAAATTTTTCTATCGCCGCCAGCCAATCAAAAATTGATATCCAGAATATCAATTTACCACCGACAGTGTGTTCTTCATATCACCCACACAAAAAAACAGTGAAGAAAAAAAAAAATCCCAATTTGGAAAACGTCGAATTTTTTTATCGAATGAATTTTATCACTAACTCAACTGAATAACAATTAATATAATGACTGTAATTATTTGATTAGAGATGAAGTCTGGTTGTGTTTGTTGTGTTTTGATTTTTGTTATATTCGCGTATATTTTTATTGTGATGGCTCACGTGCGCCGTAACGTTGCCCGTGAGCATCGCAGTGTATGACGCAGAGGCGTGCCACGCGCGTCATCGTTTCACTTTCGATAATCGTTCGCGCACCCGCGAGCACAGCGCACCCGTAACCACGCGCATGTTTCTATCTATATAACATACAAAACGTATTTTCAACACTTGCATGGACAATACTTTAGCTGCCAAGTATATACACAGAGTATTACATGCAACGATCGAGTGCGCGCGCGAGTAGCCGCCTATTATATTTGCAATTGTGTTGTCTAATACGTTTCGACAAGCGTCATATAAACATTGCGAACAAAACGTTTAACCTGTTCAAATTGTCTAAATAATCATTCAACTTATTTGCGCTTTCCTTTTTTCAATATCCATTATGATAGATCTATTCAAATTAAATGAATATATTGCACGTTAATGAATGGAAAAATGGCAGATAAATATTCAAACATGGAATAAAAAAACGAGAACTTTACTTTTATGACAGTCAATAATAAAAAATTATGAGAGGTATGAAAAAAAATTATTTTTGATAACGCTATAATCGTAAACAAACGAAAAAATTTTATTTTCAGTGTATAATTGGTGATCGAAAATAGAAGTATGGAAGTATATGAAAAAATAAAATGAAATAATTTCGTTTTCTTATCGGAACAATTAGTTATCGATAACAAAAATAAATGAAACCAATTGGAAGAAGTAGTGGAAGATTTGTGATTCTTTCTCCCTTCATTTCCCAAAAATACTTATTTTTCGGAGAATGAAAAAAAAGAAATAATAGAGGTGTGAGAGAAAAAATGATTAAAGTGGCTTCAGACTTTGGAAAGTCAAGTCGTAACTCGCGCAAACATTATTTCACAATTCTTTGATGATGACGCCAGCGCCACCATCGGCAGTTTTGTTCGGGTAACAATTGCGACAACCCGCGAGCATTCTCTCATTTTTCCTCTCAGTCATTTTGTGTTGTTTTCTTTTTTGATTATGTTCTCTTATATTTTTCATAGTCAACCAGTACATTACAGGGGATATCTACAGCGGATATAATTTTTAGAACCTTGCGAGGGCCTAGACCTACTTTCATCAGTCATAGTCAAATGCACAACAGTCCTGATAAATTTAGTAATGGAAATAATTAAAAAACAACTATCAAACCCGTTACCACACGCAAATTCACCCCAACAATTCGATCAACTGTTTCATGTAAACAATAAAAAAATCATAAAAATAAAACGGAGGATAAAAATATAAATAAAAGAATTTTTTTGTTTACTGATTTCATTTCGCAGCGTCACCGTGTCAAAGTAGAAAGTTGATCTCACCAATTGAAATGTATTATATCACTGATCAACACCACACACCAATTTCAATGCGTCGCATAAATATATTTATGGGTATCCACGAAATAATTTCATGACATTAATTCAATACAGAAAAAAAAACGCCAGATATTAAATATTAATCAAAATAATAATATTAATAATCGTGACATACTCCTGCACAATAATTATTGCTGTATTCATAAATATCCAATTCAAATAAATTCATTCCACCAACGATTATCCAACAGTCATTTAAAAATATTTCATTTCCCCAATAACGTTATTTATACGTGAGAAGACTACAAAAAAATAATATGGATGAACTCAATAATCAATAAGTATTAAACAACTATTCTCAAATATTGTAAATTAGTGAATCAATAAAAATTGATACACATTTATCAATTATACGTATTTTCTTTCGTCCCAATTTACGATAAATGAATGGAAAAAAAAGACCCACACACGCGAAAAAATTCCAACTTATAAAGGGAGCCGAAACGAATAATGAAATAGCGGATACGAAAAGGTCCGGAAGTGTTTGGTTGACGTCACTATTCGATTCAATTCAGTGCTCGCTCGATCGCCGGTCAGTTGAGCAATTAAAGGAAACATATATGTGTGTATGTTTACATATACATATTTATACCTAGATGTCTTTAGAAATACAAATGCGCATCTCATGATATAACAACTATTTGGGAATGTCTATTATAATTTCTACTCACGTTTTACGACAAAATGGCAAGAGACAATTCTTGGATTCAATTTGCGTCGCATTACAACTAATATAACCACATTCTCCCATTTCGTTATGGTCTTCTACGAATAAATACGACTATTTCACATGCAGTACCAACGAAAAGAAGAGAAAAAAATAACGAACGAAGAAAAACAATCATCTATGTGTGTGCGTATATTGAAAAAAAAAAAAAAAAAAAAGAAAAAAACATGAAGAGAAGAAAAAGAAAAACATAAAACTGCTGAAATATCCATATGTATCTGGAGATAAACAGTGGTGCCATTGTTTTGATATGTAGTTACCAACTCGTAATAAAGAAGAAAAAAATAAAAAATTTTTACTACATACAGAGATAAGTTTATATCAATATTTCGCATAAAAAATATTTAGTTAGTACTGAAAAATATTTCGGTTTTTTAATAAATGTCTACATGGGTATTGAAAGGTCACGTTGCCAATTTGGTATTCATCTATACACGAATGTATAATTAATGTTGGTAAACATATACATTCTAGAAGTGATATGGTGTATATGCCAAAAATGTTTATACAGTAAAATGTTGCAGTTCATATTTTGCATTATGAAGAATGTCGTTGAAACCGAAAGTTTTTTCACTATTTTTAGTGATGGTGAACAGTACTTATGTTGAAATTTTAAATTTTGTAGATGGACAGTTGACTTTGTGTTGTGTTGAATGATAAAAAAGAATGAACTGGATTTGATATTCTCAATAAACAATTTAACGTGATGAATAGCAATAAATAATTCTCGCAACAATGTTTTTATTGGATGAGAGATATTCCATCAATAATAATTGTAGATTTGCAAGTTTCGTTCCCATCTTTCCATCAGATAAAGTGATAAGACTCGACCGTTTTGTTCACGTAGAATTTTTCAATTCATTAGAGAATATCTCACTGTGAATTCGCATCGATTCCCGCTCGTTGATATTTAATTAGAATATTGACAACACTCGTTCACAAATTGTACACGATTTAATTCAACCAGGAAATTACACAAAATATTATATTGGGAATTGTCAGAATCAACTCACTAATTTTCACCCGTTCATAATTTTGTTGAAGCATCGCTATATTCAAATCTTTACAAATCCCACCACAGACTGTTCATTTCTATCAAATCAATTGGGACACCCAATTGTGAACAATTGTCATCACCAATTCCTACTCATTCCCTGTCACACAACCCTCCTATTTTCCATTGTTTCCCCGAAGGCTAAAAAAAAATTGTCAATCCGAAAATTCACTGTGAACGGTAATCAACACTAATAGAAGATGAGAAAAAATATTTCACTGACCTTCAAGTTTCATGCCGACTTCGAGACACTTCTGGAATCTGCAGAATGGACATCTCTTTCGTTGCGTTTTATCAATATGACACGATCTTTCAGCAACGCACGTGTATACTTTTTTATTTTGAACAGTACGTTTGAAGAATCCTTTGCACGACTCGCAAGTAAGTAGACCATAATGATATCCAGATACTTTATCGCCGCATACAGGACACAATTCCTCAATAACATCTTTTGTGTCGGGATAATCGGATGGTCCGGGTACTGAACCGGTAACAATACCAACTTGACCAATACCAGGATGACAAATATTTCCGGGAACCGGTGCCGAACTACCGACATTCTGATTGGCACCACTGTTACCCGTACCAGCGCCATTATTACCACTTGTGGCCGTTGTTGTACCATTTGTATTGCTGTTAGCATTGCCGGTGTTATTTCCATTGGCGCCAACACCACCACCACCACCTCCACCATTACTTCCTGTATAGTTACCGCCACCACCAGTCTCTAATCCACTTCCCGATGTACCACAACCGCCTCCTGTTGGTGAAAATAAACACGTGTACACTTTTTTATTGCTACATGGTGAATTGTTACGTTTGAAGAATCCTTTACACGACTCGCACGTTAATAAACCATACTGATAACCCGACATTTTATCGCCGCACATTGGACAACGTTCTTCTAATGCAATAGCGTCAAAAAATGCTGATTCAAAGCCAAGTACATTGCCACTTTGGCCACCCGATTGGCTCGATTGTGATGACGACTGACTATGATTGGACGGGATTTGTGTTTGTTGTTGGGATTGCTGTTGGCACATTGTCGTTGGGGGACTCTGTGCACAGCCACCATAAGGAGAGGAATTGTATTGTTGTGAGGATTGTTGTTGTTGCTGTTGTTGTTGTTGTTGTTGTTGGGCACCTGATGGGCCATGTGGACTGCCTTGTGGGCTCAAATGAAATGGTGACATGTTCAGGGACATTAGACCCGAATGTTGCTCCATGTCCAATAACATATCACCCCTAGGCGATTAACTGGGTACAACCGGCACATATAGGCACACACAAACAAATTCTCTTTCACCGTTCTCTTTCTTTATTTCAAGTCTGCTAATTGGTAAACAGTAAGTATTTACACAATGTGTTTGGATGTTTTTTCCTTCGTTCTCTCAAACATCAACTACTTTATACAACATTGATAAATCCTCTTCAATTTTTTATTGCTATTTATTTTTTAAAATATGACGTCACCAGACACAATATTCACCACTGGCGCAGTGTTCACCCGTTCACCGACAAAACCATTTCACTACGCGCGTCACGATGATCGATCTTTGCGTCCGTACCATCATGGATTTAAACCACACAGCGTGAAATAATTCCAATCGATTGATATCATATATTTAAATATACAATTTCCTTTTTTCTCCAACTACCAATTTCATCGAATCGAACGACGAAACAATAGACAATCCATCAGTGCAGTCAACAATTGTAAATAAATAAATAAATATCCGTCAAGTAACAGTACAGCGTTGATAATTGTTGATAATTGTTGATTATTCACAACGAAAATTTATACAATCTCTTCGATGTTTGTATTATTATTCCATATATCACTGTAATCCTCGTTCAAAAAATCACAGCCACCAACTTTTTATTCATTAAGAAAAAAAAAGTGAAGAAAAACCGAAATTGAAGGAAAAAAAAAATAATTAAAAATACCACACAAATGTAAAACTGAACGATATCGATACGTTAATAATCACGATGACACGTAAAACACCAAACCGCCGACAATAACTTCCAAATAATAAAATTCAAACAACAACGCCGAACAAATATACATTCGAACAAAAGGAAAATTTTCAAAATATTTTCTCAAATAAATATTCACGTGATTTAAGTTACTTTAGTTACTCAAAATTTGAACACATTTGAACTTTTATTATTTCTTCATATCCACCACTGTCCGTTGTGAATAGTTACAACAATAAATAAATTGAACATACAGATGTGAATAATATACATGTAAATATATATTTAACATGTATGTACGTATACATATATATACAGTGAATAATAAGTGTTTTGAAGATACAAGAATTAAGAAGAATAAGAGCGAGAGCCCGGACATAACACGACCTGACAGCTTGGCAATCTGCGTGCGACTAGCTGTCTTCTCGCCTCGTTGCTCTCGTGAAGGGCCCGCCCTCTTTTCCACCACCACCAATTGAGCCGGACTACCCTATACACCCGCCGCCGCGCACCATACACATTACACACAAGCGGACAGTGGAGCGACGCACAGAGAGGTGCGCTTGGACGCGAACAGTAATATATATTGAGTAGTAGTGTTGTGTAGTAATATGGTAGTGGTAATATGCTGGTGGCAATGGTGGTGGTGGGAGTGGTAGTAGTAAGTAACTCTACACACACACACACACACACACTTCACGTATTTCTCTCGTTGATGGATGAATACATTTGTCTGTATGTTACCCTTATAATTCGTGTGTACGTACATGTACACGAGCAATACTCATGTTTAATAGTCTCGTATGTATTTGCGCAGGCGCGCACACTGCGAATATTTTCCCTCACCCAATATCCACTGCGGTTCGTGTTGTGTTCCCGCGCTCCGGCATATTTTTTCATCTTTTATTTCATTTTGGGATTTGAAGATTATTACAATTTTATTGGACATTGGTGGTGGCGGAAATAATTCATATGGATGATTGATGAATAAATGAGAGAAGAAGAAAAAATTTTTGGTTTAATTATTTGAATTTGCAAACGAAAAAATGATTTTGTGTATGAATATGATGAAAATGATGGGATAAAGAGCGAGAATGATGATGATTTTATGAAGAGGAGTGAAGAGGAATAATAAGAGGGTAGGAGAGAGGAACGCGAGGGAATAAGTGAAAGTGATCCAGCGGCGCATGCCAGAACGCGCGGCCAGGTGCCTGAAGTGGAGGTGCCGCCACAACGCGCGGTAGAGCGGCAAGACGGGAAACAGCGGCGTTGTGAAGTGTGAGAGGGGGAGACAAGAGAGAACGCAAGGGGGAATGCGGGGCCGTGCGGAATTGATATAGAGGAGGGATGACCTACTTACAGAACCAGGTCTATGTCGGCCGGAGAAATATTGTCCGATGTGTGTATATTCGCGGACGAAATGTGAAGTTGTATTTACGAATATGTATACATTTGTATTTGTATTTGGAACATTTGAAAGATGGAAAGTCATCCCTTGTGTTCACACTTGTTCATTCTTTCTAAATGTTAACTGGAATTTTAACCACGTGTTGATACATGGAAGGGTTTCTTTAAGTTCATTCAAAAATTCCAACTTTAATATTGAGATATCTCAGAATGTTAATGAGATGTTATGAGACTTTTGTGTTTTTGTCAGAATATTTTATCTACAGCTTAAGAAATAATTATTTTCATTGATATTGATTCATTAAAATATTTTATTTAGAGAAAATGTAAATGTAGATAAAAATCTGTTTCACATTAAATAATTTATTTTCATTGACGGATAAATTTTTTATAATTGATTCAATAAATAATTTTTTAATCGAAATTATCACGAGCGGATTTTACTTTGTTGTAGCGAATTGTTAAAGTGGATCGAGAGAATTGTTATGAAATGCTTATATAGAATTTTATTTATTCTTCTTAGAGAAACCTGCAGGTATAAGCGGAATCAATAATGAATCAACGAAAACTCTGCCGTGAATTTTATTTATTTTTTACTTGAATACATTGGGTGGATTAATTTTTTCTTTGTCTTATGTTCCAGTACAGATCTAAACGTACAAACCGGACATCATTAATTTATCATCGGTGTTGTGTAGAAGGGCTCACCTTCACATATTAATCCATACCAATTAATAATTATACTTGATAATAGTTCATGTCTAATTGAAAAATAATTGAAACTCGAACAAAAAAAAGGAAAACGTCGTCATTCACAGAAAAAAAAAGTACCAAATGGCGAAAAAAAAATTGAATCATCCATAAAAAATTCAATTCCTATTTCTCCCTTTCCAGCTGAGAGAAAGTTCGAATAGTTTTTTCCTCTTTTTTGTTTCATTTGGGAACTTCCAATGTCGACGAAATATTTTTTTTTCCCCCACCCTTTCACTCGCTCTTCCTCTCTTTGGACATAATGAAGGGTTACACAAGATTACGTCACACGAGAGGAGATTGAAGCGTCGAGAAATCGATAACGAAATAACGAATAAAAAATGAGAAAAAAAGAAGATCCGAAAAGCAACGATAAAATAAAATCAAAAGAAGATACAAAAGAAAAAACGCAAATACTTATAAAACGATGACTAATGTAGAAAAAAATACATTTGTCATTCCGTAAATCGTGAAAAGACCAACTACAATACCAACAAAAATAATAAATGAAAAATGAAACAAAAAAAAAATAACGATGGACACACAGTGGGTGGTAAGTAGGTCGTCCCTTTTTTCGTCAGACCATCCCGTCATGTATATCGCTCTTCACAAATCCCTTGATCCCATATAAATATAAATTCATACACACACGCATGCACACGTAGTGTTTGGGCGTCGATAAAATAAAGAGATGAGGAAAGAAGTAAAAAATAAAAATGAAACGAAACAGTACAACAAGAATATATAAAGGAGAAACTAAAATAAAATAGAAAACGAATAATGATGAGAAATACATGAGCGAGAGTGAGCAAACAAAAACTCTTGCTTTCAAAATTGTTGGAGATATGTCTTAAATATATATATATAGATATATATATGATACGAAAGTGATGCTCGGAAGAAGGCATCGCGCGCAGCCACATCAACCATCAAACCGGGCTGTGGCTGATGGGTCAACAGCAACGCCGTTGGCACTCCCCAGTCCGTTGTGGCGCGCTCGTTCGTCGTCCCTCCATCTTTTTCTTCATAATCTCTCTCTCGCACTTTCCCTCTATCATTTCCCTCTCTGTCCACATAACATTTATATATCTATATATAAGTATATAGCTTGCATGAAACTAACGCAGTTGTGTTCTCACTCAGTTGCATTGCGCATTCACCATGAGTTTACCTCTGTTGTACAAGTCTTGCGCGCGCGACAAAAGCCACGACTTGCGCGGCGGTAAACACGCGGGGATACAAAGAGTGGGGAGACCCACTGACCTAGTTCGATGAGAACATGACGCAGCCCCACGACTATATACATACACTCCTTTACTTCTCGTCATCCTCGCGATTTTCATTTTTCTCTCTCTCTCTCTCTCTCGCGCGCGCGTTAGAATTTTTACCTTTTTGTTTTTTACTTTGTTCCATTATTTCTTCTATTTTATCTTGATTATGTCGCTCGCACATTCGCGGGCGTATTCTTGTCGCTGTTTGTATTTATGACACACGTTTTGTTTTTTTTTGTTTTTTTTTTATCTTGATTGTGACCATTTACCTGAATTTAAATCTAATTCGATTGTGAATTTCATGTTAACTCTGTATGGCAGATGTGATGGAAATATTTGAGATTTGAGGTTATGTGAGAATTGATCGTGGGAAGAATAAAATGAATTATTTAATAGTTAAGATTTTTCTTTTGTTATTCTCCTTCATTTTTTGAGAGGGTTAAGAATATGTTTCAATGTAGGTCACAATTTTCGTTTATTATTTATTTGTCATCGTTTTTTTTTCCTTCTACCTTCTTTGCGGTTATGTCGCAAGTGGGCGTTGAAGGGACGGCAGGTTGGGAAGAGTTCCAGGTATACATTTATATAAATATCGAGTGAATATTGACAGGGAGGAAATCCTGTTTAACGCCCTGACAGTTCATGTGCACCTGAATGCTTCAATTCTGTCCATTGTTATGAATACACAGTCTTAAATGTATATCGAGTATTTGTGTGCTGTGTGATTTTTCAGAGAACCAAACACCATTTCTATTTATTCCATATCATTATCTCATCTCACTTGTTCCCTTCTATGTATTGGAATTTATTCATATAGTTATGTTATTTCTTTATCATTATAGTTCTTTCACTTCTTCTATTTATTTCTTTTCTCTTCTCATTTCATTCATATAAGAGAAAGTTTTTTTTTTCTTTGTCATGAGAATATTCAGAACTACTTATCAAAGGGTTATGTATTTATTAAATGAATAGATAGAGATTATTGTGATTGAAGAGCATTTCAAATAAAAGGGAAAGATGTTTATGTAAATGCAACTCGGCGGATGCGAGTGCGATGAGAAAACGAGAGTGAAAGCTCGAGCACACTTTCTTTCAACTCTGTAATTGAATTATTATTTCCATTGTCAATGATAGAGAGAATGAAAAAAAAAAAAAAAAAATGATCATTCACACGAAACATAAATATAAATGAATATTGAATAACAATTTTTATCTCTGTGAATATTCAAAGGAAAAATATTTCATATCATTTATGTCTACCACATTTATTTGATGTAATTATTGAAATAAAATTATTTTTCTCGTTCAATTTTTGTCTCAGACGAAATTTAATTGATCAGAGTCAAAATTTTTTCTCGTTCATTTCCATTGTATTATTCACAATTGAAATGAATAAATTTTTTACCGACACATGAATTTAAAATATTGACGCTGTGTAATTCAAAATGAAAGGGAAACTCACGCGCGGCATCGTCGCGCACAACGAACAAGAGGATGTGGCACACGAACGAGAGTGAAAGCATCAGTGACCCAGAAACTCGAAATTGACGAAAAAAAAAACATGTATACATACATAATAAAATGAAAATGAGAAAAGAGAAATAACAGAATTACGATAATAATAATGTGAGTGAAACATAAAACAAGTTGGCGTCGTACGCTCGGCATCATTCACGTCATTTATTCCACACAAGAATTATCACATTGCGCAGTTGATCCTTGTCCTAACTCAACTCCATTCAATAAACAGGAGAAAAGACGAGAAAATAAAATTGGATGGAAAAAAAAAATAGCACGTCACTTATTTTTTTTGCTCTCCCCAATTTATTATTTCTCGTTTTCTTTTTCTTATTCATTTTCTATTTCGTTTTTTTTTTCACATTACAATATTTTTCTTCAAACATTCATGGACACAACACGATAAAATACCCCTCGATTGACACGATTAACAAGGCTGGCTAGTCCTTTACCCGTATTGACGCAAAATTATACCGTCATTATCGTAACTCAAGCTATTTCTGGGCCAGCAACATTTTTTTTTCCTCCTCATGTAGGTCGGATTATATCAACTCATCGTTGTCCTTCAATCAAACGTCCTTATCGTGATTTTATTATTTTTCTTTCATTTTCAATTGACTATTGCACATAAAATCCACCAATAAAAAATCCAAATCAACATTGTATGTCAATATAAAATTAAACAAACACAACAAAAGAAAATATTTCAATAATCATTCAAATATAAATTTTTTCTCCAGTTTCATTCTCCTTTTTTCCATCACTTTTTCTTTATTCTCTTATTATTATTATCATTATTATTATATTTTTTACAACATTTTTTTTCCCTCTCATTCGTGTCTCGACATTCTCGACGGTGTGTGAGAAGTGTGCCAAGGACCGACGTGTGCCCCACTCCTACGCTCCCCATTTTCGAAACTAAAAGTAAAATCTAACTCATTGTGTGTCTCGGTTTACAACGCGCTAACGAAATTAAATAACTTGCGTGTGTGTATACACACACAAACATATATATTAAATATGTTGTATGCGCGCTACAAAAAAGCGATGTGCGAGCGCGTAACCGTAATATGTATTTTCGTTGGCAACTGTCTACGTGCTATAGAGAAATACACAAACACGTTCACATGTACAAATAGACGTGGATTCCACGTGGATTTTTTGGTTGTCGAATATATATATATATACACATTTTATGGCATTAAGCAACATTGCTTTTGATGAGTTCACAAAACCATCTTTCATTCTCTCTACAAAGTGATGTCATAATTCTTTCAACTCTTACGTTATCAAATATTTTATAAACGAAAATAAAAAAAAAAAGGCACAAACGAAACAAACTGAAAAATTAATGAAAGTAATAAAATAGAAAAACACACTGATAAATTAATTCCACAATCAATATTGTACTTTCAATTAAATTTCATTTACAATTAACGTTGGTTATAATTTCAATTGGCGGAAAAAAAAAAAAAAAAACAACAAAAACAACAAAAACGGAATGAAATAATTTTCATATTTGTACGTAATTAGTTTGCGATTATTAAACATGTCGGAATAATTAATTTTATAGCAATAATTGAAACAAATATTGATATTGGTCACGGTCAACTGGATTATTTTCCACATGTTGGATAAGGATGTGTAGATGTGCAATGGGAATGAAAAAGAAAATGAAGGAAAAATTTTTTTATGTATAAGTTGTGGATATAAATAAAGAAATTTGCAATAAATGGTCATGTGTTATGATAAAATTGTGAATGTACGTAATGACGAATATTCCACTAGCGTTTGTGTATTCACAATATATAAAATGTAATATCGCGTCACCTGGTCACACTATAGATGGATGCACACTTTGAATCATTTTCACATCTATATATACATTCGTATATCCATATAAAATAAATATATTATTACTA
>JABMBR010004809.1:0-20938 GCA_018881525.1 Meteorus sp. PSUC_FEM 10030008
ATAAGATATAATAAATAATATATTATGGCTAAAAATTAAGGAATATTATATAGATTGTACAACACCTTATCAGTGATACAATGAAAAAACCATTTATATATTTATATAATTCAATTTCTTTGTAAGTTTCGAGTTATTGTAGGACTCACTGGATTATATGAAATAATCATTAATGTACATGAAGGTTTATGCAAAATAAGTGAATACAATTAATAAATTTGCGAAGAAATGTTTCTTTCAATTTTATATTTCTCACCAAGATTTTTAAAAATTATAAATTGTGAATATTTTTGAAAATAGTTTAACAAAAAAGCCAAAATTTGTACAGATGAATTTTGGGAAAACCTGACAAGTACAATTTTTGGTTTTTTAAAAAAAAATTCATTTGAAGTATATATCCATATCCAAAATTTTTGGATGCGGATATCTGTGTGTATATACAAATTTAAGAAATATTTAAAAATGTACATGTGTGTTAATAAGAAAACTAGACGTACGATTTTTTATTTATCAAAAAAATAATTGTCCGAATAGTTATTGTGATCCACGGCCTCCAGTGCATATAATCCAAAATGGAGAAATGTACATATATAGAGAAGAAAATGCATCGAATTTCCGATTTTTTGCGTTTTGAACGATTTAGGATCTCCAGGGAGCTTTCCAAAAATTAATTTTGAACATAAAAAATTTGTGGAAAGCGGAAAAATTTTTTCAAATTTTGTACATGCAGCGCCAAACAATATCATATGCTTCAGTTCGCTGCGACACCATTTCCATGAGAGATATCCATAATCTAAAGTAATTTTTGTCGGCTGTATGCCAACTTCAGGGTCATGTTTAGCAAGGGGGTCGTTAAGAATTGTATTTCTTGGAACGCTTCGTGAAAAGCTCTCATTTGATACAAAAACACGGGAGAAATTGTTTTTCTTTTTTTTTTCATTCAAAACCACACATGCTCTATGACGACCTAATTTTCGTTTTTGATAAAATCGTTGTTTTTTCGAAATATTTTTCTCGATTTCCGATTTTAAGCGAAAATTATAAAAAAATATTAGAATTTCTACGAAAAACATCTCCTACAATTCTTTCCTAAAGTTCATATCCATCGAAATATTCCCGACAATAAATTCATTAATTCTGCATAATCAGCATTGTGAGACCTGAAATAGGTAAAATTCTCCTTATATTTTTTGGGCTTCTAACTAAGAACACTTACAGAACTCATGGACGTATAAGACATGTTACAAGGCATACATTTCTATGAATATTTCGAGATATTGCAGAGATTTATTGAGCAAGAACATGAGACAAAGAGAGAATTCTCCAATCAGGAAAAAAGCCAATTTTCGACGTTCGAAACATTCATGTTCGAAGATTAGCCAGACATAATGATAAACAATAGAGGCAAATGGAATTTGCATATGAAACATGATTTAGGCTTTATAGGCTTCAGTATTCATATCAAACCCATTTAAGGCATCACTAACGGGGAAGCTCCGGGTAGTGTGAAACTTACTTTTCATGAAATCTGACTATTTCTTATGAAAAATCGTGACTTCGGCCTCACCAGGGCCTCAATTTCGGGACCATCATTGAAACGATCTGAACGAATAAAACAACTTTCATTCTTATGATTAATTCCTATGATTGCATTCTTCAGGTTAATACAAATAATACATTATGAGAATGACGTCGCATGTGTAAATCAACATCTGTACTTATTTGTTGAGACCGAAGAAAAATTTTCATCCAGTTATGTCTTAAAAGCAACTATTCATGACCGCGATAGTAAAATTTGGGTTTTCTGTTGAAAAACATCAACAAACTATTATTTGAACTGTATTTCGAGTCAATCTGATTCCGAATTCAGTAAGAGCGGATGTGGAAACATCACAAAAGATGCTTCCAAAGATTTTAAATGTTTCTCTCCGATAAATGATTTTAGGCTAAAACTAGTGATGGATTCTCGTCAAACTAGGCGTCAAAGGGTTGAGAATATTTTTTTGAATGCTAGAAGGTGGAAAAAGACGATATAAGAACATGCCGTGATCAAACACCTTGCAAACATGGAATTTTCAGTTTTTCGACCACCATCACATTGGCATTCACAAGAAATATGTTGTTGAGGAAAAAAAAAGACATCAAACTGTAATGATTACAAATGAAAAATGTGACTTTGGTAATGCCCACCAGCAAAAAATTGATGGCGATTATTCGAGCACAGCATCTCATAACCTGCTATTTCTAGAGGAAATGACTCGAAGAAATTTCAGAGTGCACTTCAAAACCTGAATAAGGTATGTCTTATGTTGGAACAAGTCCTGATTATTCTTCCCTTGTCGAAAAAAATCAGGAAAATCACGAGTTTCGGCCTTTCACACTGGTTTCTCCCCTTCAGTAGCTATACATGAAAAGAATCGAAGCGATCGAGTGAAAATAGGGTAAGTCTCAAAAAAATTTATTTCAATAAAAAATATCAGATGTTACCCATCCCACTGCTTCGGAAACTACAGATTTGAGAGCACATTGAAAATTAGCAGACATTCCTAAACCAGTGTTTCAATCGAAAGCTTACAGGATGTACATACCGTTCCTTGCAGGACGGTTAAGGTGTGAATTGGTTTTGATGATGAACCATCTGCAAAGTACAAAGATGATAATCAATTCGCATTCGGCGTATGTAACGCATTTCCTTCATCTGGTTCTCCTTTTCCATCTATCATTATTTCTTCATCCATAAGTTGAAACTGCCAACAAATGGGTGCAAATTCAACTCTGAACATATTCAATTGTCATTTTCGTGGGGAAAATTCCAAATCCCGGTAATATACCAATCTGCATTTCTTCATCAGCTTTAATAATTAATTAATATCTGATATTTCCACATCCGAGCATCAAAAATCAATACAGAATTGATAATATCATTATAATGCAAAGCGGTTCTACTCTGAATAAGTAAAATTTCAATATTCGGTGAATGTACTTGATGAGTGCACTCATCAAACTCATAAACATGTTTATCTAGGATCAGGCGTAACATTAAGTACCAGTATCTTCGGATTTGTCCGTTTCTTGGAAGTGAATGTAATAGACTTGTTGATTTCTCACTGCTGATCAATTCATTTCGATTTCCATATTCGGAATAATACACATCATGTGTATGTCAAACCGCATGATCATCGAATAAGCGCAAAAAAAGTAGAAACAGTTCACTAATACAAATCGATGAAAATTCCGTCTCTTGTAGCTCAAACAGCGTTTTTCTGGTGGGGAAGAACATGATACAGGATACATTTTCTCAAACATCTCACAGTTGATGCGCCTACCAAAATAAAAGGCATCGTATATCGAGAAGAGACTCGATATCGTTGTCAAATGCTGGAGATTCTGACATTGTCTCTCCAACAGCGATCACCGTTTTTCAACTCTAGTTATTCGGGATTGACGCCCATGGAATTCTTACTTGAACAGGTAGGAGAGAATTGTTTTCAGTAGTATTTGGACGAATTGATCACACTGGTCAATATTGTCACACTGGTTATTGTCACACAAACTTCGTGACAATTTTTGATTTTGTTAATGTACCCTCATTATTTATAATAATTTTGCTTCAGTCACATCTAGTGTTTTTGTAGCAGTTATATATTCATTTCTGATCTCATATACGTGTATTTATCTAAATTAGTTCATTAAGGGACTTCATAACTATTGCATTAATTAACATTCCATTTATTTCCGTTAGTTACATCGTAAATATGCCACGAAAATATTCCAACAACCCCGACAGTTTCCATTATGTGTGTGGAGAATTAACTTTTATACCTCAGTGTCGACGATGAATGCTTTAATGTCACAAGAAAACCTATTGTGTCAATTTCTTTTCATTGATATATTATTGTTTGATAGCTCTAGTTTATCCAAAATTTGATATAAGATTTCGTGTGAATAAAAAAAATTGAAATTTTCTTGACCAGTGTTATCGATAAAACTTCAAATTTGTGAAAACATGTATATTTGATCATTCCACATTCAGATTGAAGGAAAGGCAACTCTGCATCACCCGAAACTGTCGCAGCTCGATGTTTGTGACGTGACGAGAGCCATCGGGCGAACTATCGTGAGCAGTGAACGATAATGTTTTGGTATGAATGCCGTCGTACATACCCTGCCAGAAAAAAAGAAATATCATCATGTGTGCAAATCCTCACTGTACGGGTTTCAACTTATGTCGGATCCGTAATTCATCTTTGAACAGACATAATGTGAGATTCTAAATGTGGTGACAAGTCCTTGCTCTTCAAATATTCCTCCTACTTCGTCTATGGGATACGTGTGATATGCTCTCCATTCATCGCACATAAAAGATGAAATTCATGGGAGCGGAACGCATTCATTGGTGAACATTTCCGACCGACATTGCATCTGTGATTACAATCACATATGGAAAACAGTATCTTCAGAACTCATTGTAATTGGTAGGTATCAAAATTTGAGTTGACCACAGCGCATTCGAATATGAAGAAAAATGTAGATACGTTCTGGCTGTAAGTGAAGACTAAAAGAAAATTTTCTCTGTGAGAATATTAAGTCGGAAAATCAATAACTGTCGATTGATAAATGCCAGTTCCCTCGAAAATCGTGAGTGAAAATCACATCACCTCGACCCCTACACACTCCGCAAACTTATTCATAGATGAAACCTGTGAATAGGGTGGTATTTACTAAGCCATGTATTAACTGTATCCATATAATATTCGTGGGTTCTGCTAGCTCAATCGTTTTCGGTGAACAATTAGTAATCTCCGCCACGCGGCAGGCACGTGTCTTGGAGCTCGTGCCAAGCGACCTTTTGCAGACGGTCTATAAATCGGTCTCCACACTTTACTGAGCAACATGCAGAATTCTTAGAACCAATATAACGCCTATCTACAAAACCGTCAATAAACAGATGAATTCAATTCATTTCATTTTTTTCAATTAAGAAGGAAAATTAAAGTTCGGCATTCTTTTACCGATTCGCGTGGGCGAATGAAGGTTCCCAGCAATGCGGTATCCCGGAAAAAAAAGAATACCATCGATTGATCATTATTTGTTTGAGAATGTGGAAATGAGATGAAAACATAACTTAACAGAACGAGAGCACGCATACTTCTCTAACATTGAATCGGTCACGAGCATTGAGACATGCGATTTCTCATAGTGTGAATTCCATCTGTCAATACATTCTTGTTCGAGTGAATGAATCCATGATGGTTAAAATCGCAATTGGAAAATTCGTAGTCCAAGTCATAATTGTTTCATATTGGTACACCAACAAATAACCATACTATTGATCAGATGCAAAGTATTTCATGAAGACAGCTAGATTAACTCAATCATAAACTATACATAAAATAATGTTCATCTTTATTCGCAACATCTTATGCAAAAAAAGGAACATTGATATGGTGGTTTTCAATTTGGAATGCAATACTTCATAAATCTAGGAAGACGCAGAGGTAATTGATTGTATCTGTACTGGTCTTTTTTTTTCGAAAACGCAAAGAGCAGCGAACTTTCACTCAACAATGTTTTCATCAGTTTTCAGAGAAATGAAGACAGGATCATCAAAAGTACTGCTGTCAGAAAATAAAGAATCTTGTTATTAAATAGTCTGAAAATTTGAATCGAGAAACGTAAAAGAAATAAATTTCTTAATGAGAGGTGACAAAAAAGATTGGGAGACTCCGATAAAAGGTAGAAGGAGAAGGGGCAAGATGGTTCCTCCATGATATTGAAATTAATATATGAAGCATTTTTTTTTATCAATAGAATTATCTGTGGTACGAAATGTTCCTATTCATAATTATTCACAACTATCAGAAGAGTACAGAAAGCTACAATACTTTATTTGCAATTCTCACACATAAATCATGAGCCCGAATTTTACATTTTCATCTTCTGAATGGACAGAAAATTGGAAGTAAAGGCGTGACAAAGGATTAGATCAAGGAAGAGCGCATAAAAAAACCTGAAATATAATTTTCTTCCTGAGGATCCATAATGCCCACAATTCGTGCCTTCTATTTTTCTACGAGCGTGGCTTATGACCAAATACTTTGTGAGAGACTAAACAAAAGTTAAACGAGTGGAAGAAACGGAAATAATGATCATTTTGTCCTTGAAGACCCCATCGTGCCCCCCTCTTCTACATATTTACAAAATGTTGAAGTTGATAACGACAGTGAATGAAATATGCAGCAGATTTAAATAGATATATTTGATTTTAGTGAAAGATGCGTATTATCAGACGAGCAAATAGCGGTGACGATGTGTCATTCCCAATAGTTTTTTCGTTATACAGTCTTCAAAGTAGTCATTGAAAAATTTATCGATTTTCAGTGAATCGAGCATGATGAGCAGTTGGCAGCCTTGGCTGACATTAACTTTCTCTAAATTTTCTGAATTCATTGATATCTTGGCCATCAAAAGCCATCACTAATCATCCTGCTCACATAATAGTTTGAGGTTAAAAAAAAATTCTAAGATATCACTTCGAATCGAATTTGAACATATTTGTTCATATTTCTCTAGAAAATATCCAAAATAATTCTTCTAATGAAGATTCTTGCCGCAATTCATCATGGCTTGATTGAAAATTTTATAATAACAGTATGACACAGCATTGACATTATCGAACTCGTGCTAAGCAGTTTTATGAAATTCTTTCAAATTATTATTATTCTAGCTTTACTATTTTAGCTAATACTTTCATTCTTCGAACTAAGCTCTCTTCATTCGTGATACAACGTGCTTTATATTCATTAACATTCCCCATTCTCACTTTCGTACAACAGAATAGTAAATCCTCTATATCGGACTCCAGCCGCGATGACGCACTCATTCATACAACTTCTTCGTCCTTTATCCATGGAGATTTGCGAACGTTTCGAGCTCATCGTACATTCGGAATTTCATTCAAATTTTTCACTCTAATCTTGATTTCTATCCACTCTGACTTTTTTCTCCTTAACTAACAATTTGGGTCATCCAATCCCGCCCATTTCACACAGTATATTGATTCATATCTCTCTTACTCATGAACACGTCGTTGTAATCCGGTGATCCTGTTCCCAGTTGTAAGAACTATTTCGCGCAGTTCATTCGTAGATAAATATCTTGAAACCTGCCGTCAAGCAGAAACGAAATGTCATTGAAAATTTTCACGGTACTCTCCTCAAGATATTCACACTTGCATTCATGATTGTGAATTTATCACCGCTGCATCCATAGAATGTCCATAGAGTTGTACGTATAATAGTGATGCAGAATAATACAATGTGGGTTATATAGAACCCCCAATGTTCATGTCATATAATGTTCATCTTATTTGTTAGACATATAGAATTTATTTACTGTGAGTATTTTTTCATCCTATATGCCGTCCTCTCAGCGTATCCCATAATGCATGCAATCTCCATTTCATGTCTGGATGATCTATAAGGAACGAATAGTACTGCATATGTCAAAGTGAATATTCTCTATGGAGTGGATGGAAACAGACTGTGACGGAATTGCACTTAAATCCTACTTCAAGATCAAAGGTCATCGGCAATAGGATAACAGATGGATCATGCAATCAGAAAGAGGACACCTCTAGGTTTTTGAATGTATTATATATGGAGAATATTACCATTTCTTCCCTCTGCTGCGATTCTCTCACGGCTTCAATCATGTTGATTCATATTCAAAATATAAGAGTGCTGCAAAGCGGTGACTAGAAAAATATACAGCTGATTATGAACTCAATAAAAAATGATTAATTTTCATAGAAATCCCAGTCTTTATCTAGACAACACAAATGTATCTCATATGCATTTCAGACACTGTCATTTATTCGATTTCGAGGCATTCTTTTACCATGAAATACTTAATGCTGATCGGAGTATTCAATCATCAAGATGTCTCGACAATCATATCAAAGAATGAGATTGAGACGAAATCAAACGATTGAGACTGAAAATATTTCAGAACAATTTCAAAATACACATTGAATATAACTGGACGTTGGCTCATTATCATCTGTGCCAAGACTTCACAATTCAATCTATCGTAATAAAATTACAGATCATATCCGATGATGTCACACTATTATCAAACATTTCTTGCCGAACATCAAAGTGAGTGTTAGAAACTGCATAGTGCACTAATAACAACGAACTACTACTCAATATTAGGTATACTTGGTGATCTTAAATGTATAAGTCCAAAGTAACCAGTCAGTAAATCCGCAAATTGAACAAAGTTGATACAACAGGTGACGTCGCAAACTAATCGGATTTCTACAATCAAGTTAGACATGGTCGAGTGACAGCCATCAATTCTAGAAGAATAGCGAAATCTCTGGAATCAGGATTCAATGGTATATTGCGAGGGATCGCATATACAATTGTGCGATCCCAATTGTAGTGGTTTGCTCCTCCAACAAGAGAGTAACATATTCACCCAAACTCTTCCATCAAATACATACGCATTAGCCAAATTGCTTCTGGAGACTCTCATTTATACGATTTTACAGCTCAATCGAAAGTCATGTTGACATATAAAAAACGATATTTGATTTTACAATACATCCAATGAAATTCTCCCAGTGTTAACTAACCTAATACTCGAATTCTAATAATATTTGAAAGTTAACGTAGAGCATTCTTTGAAAAATACTATCAGTGACAAAGTTTACCACACTAAAATTGAACTGGAAATCACTGTAACCGAGGATGGTAGCAATTGACGTTGTCGCTGGTAAGTGGGTAATTCATATGAGGAAAATATAATAGACGCCAAATTATACTCATGGAATGATTCAATTTGTACAATTGAGATACAGAGAGCGGATTTCGAATGAATCCCCGATCAAAAAGATATTCATGAGCTTCATTGCTTTTACCATATTTTGACCCTGATGAAGCTTTTTTCTGAGATATCACGAACCAAACTATTGAGGAATGGATCCTTCGATTTCCACCAATCGCAATTTTCCGCATCATGTTTAAAGTTCCGACAATGTTAACATCACGAAGAGTGAACCCAAGCACCCGATAGTTATTTCCACTATATGTTGATTAGTCAAACTCGATACTTCATTCCAAATGATCATGTTGTTATATTATTGACACAGGTCATCCTGACAACATGAATTATTAACCAATAGGTATAGCAACGATGAAAACTCTCGACACTCTCTACTTCAAGATTTATATACGGTACAGTTGTAAACATATAAACAATGAGCAATCCCGACTCATATCGAGAGTTAGTCACCTGTGCAATCTATCTACTTGGCTAAGAATATGTCTTCTATTGTTTGAAATTTCTATCATGGGTGTTTGCCAAATAAAACCCCAGTGCCTTTCTCCCTTTGCTTTATGTAGTCCTTACAACCCCTCGATGATATGGCTAGTTGCGCCTCAAACCATGAAATACTTCTGTAACGCTCATATAGAGGGGTTCTCGGCCCGCCGTGACAGCAATGCAAAGCATTTGATAGGGTCCACGTGCGACATAAAAGGGGCGCCCGCCTAGTTGTCTGCACTCGTTATGTGATGTCGACCATATTTCAGACGGGATCAATAAGGCATGAATCGTCCGCCTCGGTGTTTAAAAACGATTTGAGGGTTTCTGCAGTTAGAATAATAGGGGCGAAGTCATTCCTTATGTAAATACATTTCATCATTGTCAATATTCGCGAGTGGATACATATTTTATTTTTTCTATTGGGAAAAATGATAAAAATATGTTGATTGTGATATCATACTATTATTACGTTTCACACGCTGTTCACAGTGTCTCATTTTCCTTGCTTTCTCGGCTACGTAGTCCATGGTGTCGGGTTTACAAAACAACGATGACAATCATGGTGGGTGGTTGAATGACTAATTTGAAAATTGAAAATCTAATAAGCCGAAATACCTTTTCCCTGTAGTTTTCAATGTAGTCGCAACATGATAATTAAGCACATTCTAGATTTCCATCGGAAAAGAAAATTGGAATTTATTACATGCCCCAATAGTCCAAAAGATGAACCAACATGAACGCATGCAATATGTTATTCTCGGAAAACGATCACATATTCAAAGGATTGGATAGTTTTCAATGCGCAGTTCGGATTTCTCGACGAATATGCTCGACTCTATATAGATTATTCCATATTCTACACCATTCCAATACAATATCCAATAGAAGTTCCAAGAATACCTACCAATTCATAATCTTTCATAAACCAGCGGATAGTATTGTATAATATCATCTTGCTTTCATCGAATTTCTTCTCCATAAGTTCATACAAACTAGTAATTGACGTTATCGTGTCAGTTTATATGAAATGGCAATGTTTGTCTAGTCAAGCAAACTAGAATATCCACTAACATATTATTATTTCCCTCTATTCTGACTCTCCTCCAATATGATGACCGGCGATTTTATTTTGGGTGTGATTTATAATGCCGTTTTGTTTCAGTTCAGTGAAAATTGAATGCTTATCCCATTTCCCTTGACTAAAATACCTTGACCTCAATTCAATCGAAGTTAAAAGCTATGAAACAGTTCATGTCATTGCATATTATAAATCGATTAGTATCATTCATCAATATCAATACTGTACATTTGACATGTCTCCCCAGCGTGAAATATATACATATAAACGGAAGGACAAATTGCGCAGAGAATATATGTATGGAATAAGAACATCACCTGTGCATGACTAAAGATTATGTAAAATTGGTATGATGGGATTCAGATGTGACCCTAAAAGTGCCTTCTATAGAATTTCATCCCATAATTACACGGGTCGTGCGAACAATAGATCTTACACAATAGTGGAGGGTGCCAAAAAATGCACCTGCACCACGCAGTTGGGGCTTCACTGTTGTCAGGTTCCATCCACTAAGAACTATTCGAGATTATGCAGCATCTATCACCATAAACATCAATACTACATACTCAGTGGCGTCACGTATCACACTTACGAATGCGTCATAAACAACGGCAGGAGATTTTTTTTCAATCAATTGGAAATAATCAAGACGAAGAAGGAAAACCTCTTATTAACGTAAACGTTATCGACCATTGTCAGAATGAGCCTGAAAATTGAAATTCGCTTCTAGAACTGCTCCTGATTGAGTCGACTTAAATTTTGAACCGCCAAGAATATATACAAGAATCAATAACCAGTCATTCGGAGTTCTTGGAAAATATGAGAATTTTGATAATTCGGATTTTCGGAGATTGTTGGAACAACTGTCATTGTGTGTAGTTGTCTTATACTCGTTCCAAGTCGCAGTGATACAATCTGGCCCGAAATTATGTGCGACCATTGTCGTGTTTACTGAATTATGTATTCAGTTCATCATGGGCATGAAAATTGTTTGAATCAATAAATCGATATTGGAAATAGACGATTACTATGTCCAAGTGCGTGCTGGCGTAGGTCCAAATGAACCACATAAATCACTTAGCAATTTAGTTTTAAACAAATTTATATTGTGCTACACCCTGAAATACTTTACTGTGAGTCTAATCTGCCACTCTATCATAATCAAAAGATTTATCGAACTCTACAAGTACATTTCAATATCCCATAGGAATCAACCAAAAAAAGAAAAAACCTCACAGCTTATAGTCTTATTCACAGCGAACGATACTGGTTTCTTCATAGGCAGAAGAAAATCATCGAACAGCCCACGAAGTAATTCACGCATGACTAAACGGCTGTGATTGAAAATATGGTGGGCAAGATGAAAACTTCCATTTCAATACTAATGTCATATTGCAACTCGGTGTACTACACTGATTTATAATTTTTTGAGTTCTATTCCATATGAAGAAAGGACAAATTTGGTTATCCTTGAAAATTCGTGGAAACATAATGACTCTCATCTTCAAATTGTATTGGGAGATTCCGAAGAAATTTGCTATTTCTTAGTGATTATCAAATTCATATCCTTTTAGATATTTCGTTGCAGTACGATATATTACACATCTCTCACATGATTTCAAGACCTTACAAGAAACACAAATATGAAAGAAACAAAAAAAAATCGTGATATGTGATGCACTGGAGAATATATATTTGATGCCTTACCCTTTCAATTATGGAACTTCACAACGTTTGAATATAAACATCGTTAAAAATTTTCGAGTAAGAAGGAAGAAGTGGTGGTAACCACTTTTCATCAATTTGATTGACAGCGTTTTGATGGATTCGCGAAAAATTTACAATATGGTAAATGAACACACCTTGAGCCAATTAGATTTCAAATCTTACGTTGCTGTAAGTTTGATGAAAAGTAAAGGAACACAGCTAGGCGACCATTTCCATTCTTTGAATGTTTCAAATACAGATATGGGAGAACCGTGCAAGAACGCATTGCCTACTAATATTCACTATGATAATATCGGTAATGTCATAGAACAACATGAAAATGAACGCTGAAGAAGATGCCGACAATATAGAAGTACAATGATTTACATAAGTAAAAAATGTCAGGTGCATCTTCATGCTTGATTGTTTTAAAGTATTTCACTCCCGTTAGTATTTGAGTGTCCATGCGTATAAGTAAATTGCGAGCAGTTTTAAAGTTCACTTATTCTAACGTTGCGTAAACGCAACACTCTGCTATTGTGTACTTTTAACGGAAAGATCAATATTTCTTCTGACTAGGATTTTCTCCTCTCGAGTGTAGATGTATCTAATATAAATAATATAATAGAGAAATATGTTTTCATTCAAACCCTTAGGAATAAATGGATCAAATGAGCGATATTGACACAGCGTAAAGCAAGTGCGCTGACACGCCGCGAATGATCCTTCATTTAAACCACGAGTATCTTGCACTATTTCGTAGCACCTCTGAATGCGTCTTCAGATTTATTCAAATTCAGAAATTTAGCAATAAATAATAACTCAAAAAAATTCTGAAAAATAAAAAATTTTTTCATCTAAATATTTATTTATTCCAGTATTTTCTGAATGAGTTTGGAAGATCTGAACTTTCAGTTCCTTATTCATTACCTGAATCATAAAATACAAAGTTTCTGAAAAAAACTCATTTTCCTCCTGATTGATCTTGAATAGTGGGATGGCAGTTTTGGAATACAACATTTTGAGAATTTTGAAATTTTTTTATACTCAAACCTAAGTCTTAATTACAAAAAACTGTAAAACAGATCAATGAATCAAGAATTCCAAAATGATTAAATTGAGATATAGAATTTCTCTCAGTAGCAACAGTATTTTCTTGCAGAGTAGATTGAAATTTTTTTTAATAGCGTGGTGTATTGACCTTATCTTCATTTGTTGCTGATGAACAAAAGCGGTCGAAGTTCGATAAAATATAATCTCCAGGTTTGGACGTTGAGACCGCTATTTCAATTGATTTTTCCTTTGATACTGAGAAAACATTCGAAATTTTGGTAAAATATTTTTTTGTAGAAACTTCTAAATTGAATGATTCATTTGAAATGACAACGTTTGTGATTACAGGAAATGGTTTAATAGATGGAGGAGTGGATTCAACAGTATTCGATTTTCAATTTGAAATAATTCGTTCGGTGATCATAGGATGAGTACGTTTGATGTTGTCAATGGAATCAGCAATATAACCTTCAACTACTGTTGATAACTTCCAATCACTATGCCACTTCATCACTGTCACATCGACTCCAGCACCACCCAACAATGTGGCATATGTTCGGCGGAAACTATGTCCGATGCATTTATTTGCGTTTGCTAATTTCAAAAATTCAGAAATTGTTAGGCATTGAACCAAACTTGTTAATGCCTATAGGTTGACAAGTACGCGAACATTTTGATAATTGAAAAAAAATCTATCCATTTTACAATTTTGGGGCCTAGCGGTCATATGATCTTCGCATAGTCACAGTACATACCATTAATGTCTACGTTATGTGAAGTGTTTACGTGGAGATTCAGCATTGTTTGCGGCAATGAATATAAGCCATCATTCGTTGACATCTGAAAAATTAAAAGATGTAGGCATGTAACAAGATGTGAGCTTTTCATGGTACAGATGAAATGTGATGAGGCGGAAAGACATGAATGATGATGCTGGAAGTTCGATTTATGCAATTGGTGGAAAATAAAATTTGTCGAGAATCGTTTGTTTCGTACGAGTTCACATTTGTAACTATCAGAAATACACGCCAAAGCGAACCGCACTTTACGATTGACTAGTTTCACGTCGATTTGAAACAAATTACATCCGTTTCGTTGAAGTGTGTGGTGAGATGTATTGCACAACCTGACTTGAATATCATTAGCCATCATCAAAATAATATTGTTATACATTATCAAAAGAATATTCGTTCAATCGAATTTCCAGGTCCATGAACAACGTCGTTCGAGGATGAACAGAATGGGAACTTCAACTGCTCTCTTCCCATTCATTCACTTTCGTAAACAGACTCGTATTTTCGACATATCGTAACTTCGTATGTACACGGAAAGAAAATCATAGGAACTATTCTTATAATTGATAGGAATGGTTCCCATAATGCATATAGAAACTATTCCTAGAATATTATAGGAATTATTCCTATAATAGTATAAGAATAGTTTCTATACATTTATGGGAACAGTTCCCAGGTCGTTATGGGAACTATTCCTATACTATTATGGGAATAATTCCCATATAATTATGCGAACCATTCCTATAATATTATAGGAACTGTTCCATGATAGTATGGGAATTATTCCCATATCATAAATGTACAAGAAAGAAATTGTTGAATGGTTCTTTCGTGTTTGTCGTTTGCAAAAATATGCCGTGATGAAGTTTTTTGATTAAAATGACAACTGCAAACTATATGGGTGCATGAATGTATAATTTATTGACGATGAATCACAACAGTAAAATGTAAAATTATGATCATACCTCGGTCAATGATCTCACAGCGAGAATTGAAGTGTCCAAATGAAATTGTTGAAGTTGAGTGGAACAGGTTGGTGAGTAGTAGATGAAGTATTGCGTGATGTTCTGCGTGACTCGTGTAATACCGATAGTTGTTTTATATTAAAACACACGGATGGTGAGATGATCTTCACACCTCCAACTAAGCACCACATTGTATAAATCGGCTGAAGTGTTCGATGCTCTTGTATAGGTGTGATAGATGCACAGGAATGAGATTTAACTGAATTAACGACACGTGTTGATTGTAAGACAACCACTAGTTGAATAAATTTCGCATGGCGACAAGCGTCGCAACGAGGTCTGGAAGAACATCCGGAAAGTTCTAGAAGTTTCTCCGGAAGTAAATGTTTGAATTTTGATTGATGCGTAGCGCCCCGGGTGGTCTCCCTGTGACGTGTCTCTAGCGCTGCAAATTTAGTACGCAAATTCTTAACAATAAAAATATATTTTTTTTCAATTCATGAAGGAATTTCTTTTATAAAATGGAAATAACAAACCCAGCAATTTTTAATAATTATTTTCTACAAAATTGTTTCCACATTATTACATCCAATAGCTCAATTACGAAAAGAAGCATGTAAACATTTAAATCCATTTTTTTGATATATATTGTTTATTATCTGTATTATGTAACGCTGCACTCCCCTATTCACCGTTCTACGGGCGAGAGAGTGCAGGTTACTGTGGAGGGGGTTGGATTCTACTTGTAAATCCGTTTGGGATGCCACCCAGACTATGGTTGATAATCGATTATAATCGAAACAACGTATTCGTGTGTCTGGGGACACGAATACCAACCTCTGAAAATTAATAGTTGTTAGCGGGCAATATGTATTCCTACAATAGAAGACAGATGGCGTTGAATTGAACAAAATATAAGAATGATTTATTAAATGAACTGCGTGAATATTAACAAAAGGAAATACGCAACAACGCACGCGATAATCCACGCAAAATAAATACGCAGATATGCGTAGCAATAATCAATAATAACGTTTCGATACACAATGAATAATTTCCTAACGCCGTCGCGCTCTGAGCGCACGTATTGCCGCTGACATCACTAGAAAGAAGGGGTTAAACGGGAGGGGTAACGTCCAATACAACTCGCGGGTTACTCGAATAGGCCTACGACTTATCCAATTGCACAAATCCAATTCAAAAGACTTTAAATTCATAAATTCAAACTAACCAAAACGACTCGAATACTATTTAACAATGATTTTGGAGTGATTTTACAATGGCTCTAATATGGCGTCATATACTGCGCGAATGCGGCACCCGCAACTATTCAATAAATACAATAATAGCGGCGGCGTACCGGCGGCGGGCTACTCACAGTTAACCACACGCTCTCAATATTCCCAAATGATCCAAGCGTCGAAGGCTGCAGGCTGCAAAGTAGTCGGTCCAATCTCCGTGGATCCAATGTAGCGTGGGAAGGCTCTACGCAATTATTCACACGTAGAATATCCACGCATCACCACGCGCGTTCTCAATCACGTCGCTCAATGCGACGCGTCGTCCACTAAATAATCACCAATGGCACCACCAATATCCACCAATATTCGAATAATGTCCAACTCGAGTCACTTTGCACTGCCGATTTAATCCAATTCACCAAATCACAATCAGTACAGAAAAGAGAATAGCCGGTAGTAAACGGTAATCTTCAATATTAATAGTCGCCGATGTAGAAGCACGCGTGTCTATCACGAAAGGTATTCCACAAGTGAGGAAGAAGCCGGAAATCCTCACCGCGCTACTCCCTCCTTGACTCCGGTGGTCCTTATATGATTAGCATATAGATGATCTATTTCCCTATGCAAATATTGAATCGTCTACTGATTGACGTCGTCAATCGTCAGCGCGCGCCGCCGTCGCGCCAAGTGGGGGACGAGTCTACGGGCCTAGCCCAATAGATGGGGACATGATGCCGATAACTAGCAGTTTCGGGAGCAACGGCGATACGCTTGCTCGCATTTCGCATCAGTGCGAGCGTGAACGGCCTCACCTCATCACAATTAACAACATTAGTAAATTTAGATATTTCGGATGATTCGACTGAAATACAAGTAAAATTTTCTAAACGATTACCAATTACAAATAGTTGAAAATGGTCATTAAATTCGTAGACAAGTTGAGCTGTGATGATAAATATATCATCCACATTATTTTTATTTGTTATGATCAATTCACTCGAGTTACTTATCTTCGTAAAGAAGAGCGGTAACAAGGCTGAGCGCCAATCGGGCGCGTCCCCAAGTGGCGGATAGGAGAACGGCCAGGTGGTGGACTGGCTGTCGGCGGTGCCCCCCCGATGAGGTGGGCATGGCAGGCAGCACAGGACCTTCCTGGTCAATAAGAGCTATACGCGCCCCAGCTAGCGTAAAACCTAGCCCAGGGACGCTAAAGCCTTGTCGCGGACCAACCCTCAAGTCAAGGTGTAAGCAATCGTGCCGAAGGCTGGATGGCATCGGGGTTATGGTGTCGCAAACAATGCGCCTTGAGGCGCCAGGCGCGACCTCATTGTATACATGCGTCTTCCGTCGGTATTCGGGCTCTGCTGGTGGTGACCGTTTCTTCCCGACTTCTCGTGGGAACTATATGGAACCGCAAAATAAAAACATTACGGGATTGAGGGACTCGAAAGAGAACCTCAATCCTACAAATGCTTCCATCTCGATAGAATTCACGGAGGCGAACCGGGGCCAGCAACATCTGGAACCGGGGACGCCCAAAATAGGACAGGGAGGAGGAAGCCCAGTGGTGCGAGCAGGGGGAAGGCTCAGAAGACCAGATTGGCCGGAAGAGTACTGACGCCTGCGGAACACGGCGGGGCTTCTTCCTCCTCACAAGCCTCTGAAAAGAAGGTGGTAATGGAGAACTCCGGGATTGGCGGTGAGAGGCCGAGACCAGTGGACCAAACTCCACCCGAAGCGAAGAGGCTAGCCAATAAAAGCAAGATAGCTCACAGGTCTTCGGGCTTCAGCGATGCCGTTCGGGCTGGGATGAAGGTAGCGGTAGTACCTTCTGACTACCTGGAGACAAGCGACCTGATCACGCAGGCGCTGGTCGGAGCGTTGGACGCTGTCCCAATGGGACAGGCAGTCCCGTGCTTCGACGGGAGCCGGTGGGAACAGGGAGCGCTGTAGGTCTCATGCGCAGATAATGCGGCGAAGCAGTGGGTGCTTCGAACGGTCCCGGCCCTGAGGGTGAAGGAGAGCCTCGTTTCCAGACTCTGGAGGGAGAGGTACTCCCGAAGCTCAGGAGGCTGACGGCGGTCTTGAGCTCTACTGAAGAAAATGGCGTAATCCTGCGCAGGCTGGAGCGCCAGAACCCCGGGCACACCACACAGTGGTGAAGGGTCTGGGACCAAAAGGTGGTTGGCAGGGCGGTCCACCTAGTTCTGGGTGTGGACCAGAAGTCCTTGGCGGTGCTGGCAGGGTGTAACGACACCCCGCACTTCGGGATGGGGCGGGCTAGATTTTTCGATGCCGAAGAAGGGAAGGGCCGCCTTGGGCAGGCCAAGGGAGGAGAAGACGGGGGGGGCATGGCAAAGCTTGCCAGGGAACCCTCAGTCTCCTCGAAAGAGATGGAGGCTGTGGATCCTCCAACTTTACTGACCGGGAGCAGCGATGCACTGGCGAGTGAGGGGAATGAGAGCCACCCGCAGCCCTCAGCCAGTGACCCAAGAAGGGTCGGGGGTCAGAGCGGCCGTCTCCAGCTGGAGGGGGGGGGGGCGTCTCCCTGGATGAGGGCAATAACGCGCTCGATCCTCGTCGAGGGGGAGGCCAACCATGGCGGAGGCGGGGGCCAGGGAAATTGGGCTAGGGTTGCAGACAAACCTGGCACAAACCCTGGCCAAGAAAGGTGAGAAGTCCGGGTAAATTCCCAGACCGGACACGGAAGGGGGGGGGGGCACCAAGCCGGACCCCCCCTCCCGCTTCTCCTCACCATACCCCATAATGTCCCTCTTCCCCATCCCAACATCCTCAAACGTGCGAAGACGCTCGGCAATGCAGTTACAATAGCTGCAGGGCGGACAACGTTTTTGCAGATTAATTTGCAGCACTGCAAAGCGGCCTCTGCTGCACTTAGCAGGGACCTGGCAGTGAGACAAACAGGCGTATGCCTAGTACAAGAACCTTGAATATACAAGGGGCGCGTACAAGGGATAGAGTTGATAGGTTGCAGCCTGGTCCATGGCGAATCGGAACTGGGGCCTAGAGCGTGCATCTTCATAAATAAGAAGTATGCGGCGCTCAAGATGAACCAACTCTGCGCCAGGGACCTAGCTGTTGCATTGATAAAAATCACAACGGGTAAGGCAAGGACGGACGTCATCATCGCGTGTGCCTATCTTCCCTTCGAGGATTCTGAAGTACCCACCACGGAAGTCATAGAATTGGTGGAATACTGCAAGTCTGAGGGAATGCCACTCCTGATTGGCTGTGACGCAAATGCACACCACTCAGTCTGGGGCAGCTCAGACATCAACAAGAGAGGCTCTGCATTGCTAGAGTACATCTCAACAATGAGCTTGGAGGTTCTCAACGTTGTATCCAAGCCGACTTTCGTCATTTCGCGTGAGCAAGAGGTGATCGACTTGACACTAGGCCCTCGATGGATAGCACAGTGTGTCACGAACTGGAGAGTCAATGAAGAAGACTTCCTCTCTGACCAGAGACTTATAGACTTTTCAGTGGGCAGCAACGAAGTCAGCGGTACAGAAGACCTATACAGGAATCCCAGGGCGACTGACTGGCTTATTTATAGGAGTGAGCTGGGAAGTAGACTAGGGAGAGCTGTGGCCCGATGGAACGTGACAGGGATCGAACAAGCGGCTGACCATCTACAGGAGGCCATCGTTCGGTCATACGAGGCTGCATGTCCGCTAACAGTCAAGAAAAGCAACAAGCGGGTGACCTGGTGAAACACGAAGCTCAGCAGGCTTCGTCCCGGGTCCAGGCTATTGTTAAACAGAGCGCTCAAGACGAAGACGAACCTCGACTGGGGCGAATATAAGAAGACCCAGAAACTTTACAAAAAGTGCATCAGGGTCCCCAAAACAGAAGCCTGGAGGAGGTTCTGCGGAGAGATGGAAGACCTACCACTGGTAGCCCGTCTCAGCAAGATATTTACTGCAAGACCCACAATCAAACTCGATGCTCTCACCCTCCAAGATGGAAGGACAACTCAGAGCAGTGAGGAGATATTAGCGCACCTTTTTGAAGTCCACTTCCCTGGGTCTGAGTTGATAATTCAGGAACAGGGGGAACCCCAGAGAGGAGCAACCGAGAGGCATTCGTTCAAGGACCCTCTAGAAGGCTGGGTTCAGCCCTGATAGGGCTCGGCAGGAATAAGCTAAAGCTAACTGTCGGGCTCATCACGGGACACTGGATCACAGCAAGGCATCTGAGAAACATTGGATTGAGAACAGAAGCAATGTCCCCCAGATGTCAGCAGGACGAAAAAACGCCCCTGCACCTGATCACCCAGTGCAAAGAACTGGAGACAGCCCGTAGGGACGTCCTGGGTATTGGCATTGGGGATCAGTTCAATCTATTGGAGGGGGGTCTAGGAAGGTTGCTCCGCTTTGCGGAACACACCGGCCTCACTGAACCGCCAATCAGCACAGAGTAACTGACCTAGGCGAGCTCAGTACAACGGTCCAGACGGACTGAGTGCTGGGCTCGATGACTGTTACAGTCCCCTACCATTCCCTATCCCTAACTCCCTTCCAAAATTCAATTCAATGCAATGATCAATTCAACGTTGTGGAATTTGGGACCATTTTCTGAAGGCATTACTAATATGGAATTCGGGTAGATCCTGTGATTGCCGATCCATTTTAAATAATCGACAAAATTGAAACTATTTTCATGTAATGGAAGAGATCGTTTAAATGAGTGAAATTTTGCATGATCTTTGAGCGAATAATTATCGATCGAGCCGCATTTAAAAAA
>JABMBR010004810.1:0-20935 GCA_018881525.1 Meteorus sp. PSUC_FEM 10030008
GTCCTAATGAGGATATCAGGATGATTTTTTCAAAATATTGCATTGTCATCGGTCCTTGATAAGTGTGCAAAATTTCAAATTAATCCGACTGCTGGAACTCGGCAAAAATCAAGCTCAAAGATTCCGTTACATACATACATACATACATACATACAAACGTACGTACAACCCAAGTTAATAAAAGCGTGTTAATAAAAATTGTATTTGAGATTGATGTGAAATCTTTTTACTTGGGACATGGCACCGCAATGACTTGTGCTAGAACTGTGAACGTCACAATAACAACTGGTATCAAATGGAATATAATTTCTTGTTTCATCTTCCACAAACTCACTGATCAAACTACCTGCAACCAAAAGAATCCGAAATTACTTATAGCGTGATAGAGAAATTATCTGGATAGAGAAAACAATGAAATTGGCACTCACGGAATTGAAGCAACAATGTGAATGATAAAACAATAGAAAAACTACTCGAATCTTACATCGATTGAACAAAATATTTCCCAATATATTGATGGAGTTTCAGCTCTGGATTTTTTTTCGCGATTTCTTATGCTAATTTTACGTCCTGGCTCTCAAAAAGTGGCGCGCATTTCAAAATAATATCATCGCTCGCCGGCACAAAATTTTTCTTTATTTTTTATAAATTACTAGAGTTACTCATAATTGAACGCAATTGAACAAGTCTTGGTTTCGGCACGACATTCCACAAAGTATAGTCTAAACTGTTTTTGCAGATTGCCGACTAGAATATTTCCTTTCTGCCAATTCTTGCAACTCATAATTATTAGCATATAGTTAACTTCCATGAAATCTTTATGTACAACTTGTTCGAATTTCATGAGACAAAGATTATTTTAAAAACCCCCACCGCACGAAAATTACCCAATTAAATCACGGATTTACTTAACTCCGCCTCATCAAAAATATGGTATAACCGAATCGATTCGTAAAATGTATTTTTCTTTGGGCTTTATCTCATATTGATCTAAGATAAGACACGAGGACGTAATGTGCGTCAAAATACATGCATCAATTACAAAATAATTGCGTTCCATTGAATGAGTTGAGTCAATATTAGGTACATTAACATCTTTACATGTATGATATACAACCAAAATGATGCATATGAATCGTCAAATTATCTTTCTGAGCGTATTATCTCCCATTGCAATCGAGGAAGGTCTATTGATTGTAGAAAAAATATTTATATTTCCATCGAAAAAAAATTAACCTAAAAGCGAGGTTACAACTCCAACATGATGCCAAATTTTTGGTAGTCATTCAATTTAATCAAAACATATTCAATAGTTTTATACAAATAATAAAAGAGTAACACTTGGACACTGGACACATATGCCATTGAATTAAATTATCTTTTATTACATCTTTATAATCGTTTGTATTTTTTTTTTGCAGATAGGTAAATTAGGTGAGACAGTTGTTAGGTTGTGACATGAATTTATGATTTATGTATATGGTACGTAGAGCGCACGGAACATAAATTCAATTGTTTACTTCATTGATTTATCATACCTTCAATCATATCATTACAAAATGTGAATATTCATATCAATTGCTTTTATTAATACAACCCAAGAATCAAAAAGGTTATGTTTTTCATAGTCAGGTCTCATGACGCAACATCATAACCCTACAAAAATACCAAAGGAAATAACCAGAATTATTCAATATCCCAATTGTCATTTTATAATAAACAAAAATCTCCAAAATAACATTTGTACTACTCTCAACTATTACTCCAGCTCCGGTAGATCTGATAACACTAATGAAAAATGAACTTTTCAGGATGGAGAACAATTGAAACACAAACAAAATATAGTAACAATGGATTCTATGTAGTAATAAATAAAATTCATAATTTCCAAGAGAAATAAGATCGGAGTACTATTTTGTTTGTGAATGTGTATGGGCTTTGTGTGTCTCAGAGAATTAAACTTTAATTAATAACCTGCATGATGAATCTTTATGTGTATAACTTCACAGAATTTACGACCACGCAAAGGGATGTTACACGTGCATTATGCGGGTCATCAAGAAGAGGAGACAATACAATACATATATGTGATATTTTATCAAGGGAATTGTATGGAAAGTTTCAATATATCTTTTGTATATTATTTTCATATAACGAAGCCTATCTGTTTGTGTTCGAGTGTGGGTGCGTGTGGATGCTTAATAATATCTAATAATATAGTTATTTATATCCGGATCAAGTGCTTTGTCCACTCAAGTATTTGTTCTCATTTTTTCTTGTTATGGATAAATAATACATGTTCACATCAAGAGTTTGATTAAAATGTTCTATCGTTTAATTTATTTGACTACTCTGTGCATTAAAGGACTTAGGATTTGTTTTCCTCTTTTCAATTCATCTAATAGCTAAATTATTTGCGTTTATTTTTGTTTTTCTTCTCTAATAATGCAAACATTTTAGTGCTGGGTTGTTTCATGGTTATGTTTTGGTATTTAACGGACGGGATAATTCATCATTTTTTTAGGTAGGAAATTGCTGAGATGGAATTTTGCAGGATGAATGGGGAGTGCATTTTTCTAAATATTCAGCGCTTTTTTTTTTTTTTGGGAGTATTTTGTCTCAATTTTTGTTTTGTTTGTGCTGTTATTTAGTTGTGATTTAATTTGGTGCTTTTCTTTGAGTCCCTTCGATTTTTTTACGCCTGCTCTGAGCGACGCCTTCGCCCAGGACCATTGGCATAATTTGCTGCTGCCATTCCCATTAAATGTTTTGCAGTTTGGGAGCCGCTGAATCCACGATTAAGTCCAAAGTCCAGGCCAAATGCACGTTTGGTGCTGAGGGAAAAGATTCATTTTTGAGCAAATGGACATTTATGTATCATCATGATCAAATAATCGAATTGACAGCGATGTATTGATGAATTATGTTCAACAATTATTTCTCTAATGTTAGAAGAACATTTTGAATCCCAATCGTTGTCATTCATTTATTCGACCGATGAATTTCGTCACTGTGGAACTATCTGAGTTTCACATTTTCTCTTCTGAGATTATTTTATCGCTGATAGTCATCCAATCGTGAACCATCAACTAATATTTCTTACTTTTCCAATTCTCTAAGCTTGTTGAATGATGAAATCAGTTCATAAAGCGCTTGCGGGTCGTCCTCCAGTTGATCCAGATAAACTTGTCGTTCCCTGCAATGAGCAATAAAACAATAAACTTTCCTCACTCTCAAAATCCTCCCCACCTTCATCAATCGCGTCATTATCCATTCATCATCCATAATTAATGACAACTCTGACAATAAACGAATTCGCGCGTATAGAAACACAATACGAACATTCAACAATTCACCTACAAAATTTCAATGGAGGTTATCGACAGAATCAACAACAAATTGATCAGTTACTTAATCCATTAGTGAAATATCATGAATTATTCTCATATGAAAAAAATATCTGAGTAAAATACAAAAAAAAAATAAATGGAAAAAAAATAATTCGCCCATACTTCTCATTAACCTACAAATTATTCCTGTGGTTTTCCATGAATATAACAACAAACAATTAGCGATAAAACCACACGTGGCATAAAAAACTCATTTTGTAAATTCAGAGTAGGGAAAAAATAGATATCTGAGTGTAATATCATAGAATAGAACAAATTGGGATGAAATATATGCTTAATATGTTGTGCATACGTGTGTATGCCTACGTGTGCAGGATGGGAAACGCATATGATTTACATATTAATTATTCACTGTGAATACTTATCTATAGATAAATATATATGTAATATATATGTGTGTATTATACATCCATATATGTATATATTGCGAGATATAATACTCTGATATTCATGAGTGTTCATAGATGTGTCCAATATCGAATTTAACCTACGGAGGAAATGGTGCTGCGTCCACTGGTGCTGATACTGCGAAGGCAGCTACAACCGCAACGATCATCCATATCAATACCATTTTCTGCTGCATTTTTCAACAGTTTTACCAACACACTAAACTGAAACAAAAAAGAATATATAATGAGATAAAATAGATAAATTGGAGATAATGGAGGGAATATTTTTTTTTAAATATCTTTTGGTTCGTTTGTCAATATTTCGCGATTAATATAAAATACGACAAAGGTAACTAGACAGTTACAGAGAAAATGGAATTCAAAAGGGATTATATTCATTTCTTTGTATTGCTGGGGATAAAAAATGAACAAACAGATGAATAAATGAAATTGGAACTATCTGTAGGTGGAGTGTATACACTTCAAGTAAATGTACACTGCCTTCGAGGCAAAAAGATGTTAATGGGTAGATATAAATGAAACAGTTACGATCTGATAACGTCCACCTTGTTTTAAATGAGAGATAAAATTAATAATGTCCATGTGACAATATTGCAAGATAAAATGAGTTTGTTTCCGCCATGAAACTTTCTCTGTTGAAAAATAAATTGTGATATAGAGTAGAAGTAATTCCTGAAACTAATGGAGAAAATATCTATGGAATTATAAATGACCAACAGAATATTTTTCATCTCAAATGTTAGCCAAATTATTGCAAGAGTGATGGAAATTTGAGGTTAGGAGCATCTTTTTCTGGAAAAATTCTATTGACGTCGATCATTATCGAACATGTAGATACTATGGATTTTATGAAGAAAGTAAGTGAAATTTGTCATTCATACGTATTCGAATAGAGTTCCGTCTTCTTTTTATTTTGGTGACAGAAAAAATTTTGATCATTTTAGGTTAATTGAATTATTATCGAGTATTGGTGGATTATTGATGAAGATTCGTTTGGTATTCATCGTAGAAATTATTCGATGGGAATCAATTCATTTCCAGTTATCTTTTATTTCCACTTCTTTCCTTTGGTGTTTTATCAGTCACTTTTACCTCGCAACTCATTCATGAGTGTATAAATAAAAATGAAACGTCATGAACGTAGTGAATGTAATTAAGGACGGGACAGAAAAAAATCACAGTCGAAAAGGAAATAGTGAAAAACTCATCAAAAATACAGAAGAGAGAGAATTAAAAAAAATTTTTTTAAATAACGAGATTAAAACGGTGGTTGTATATGAAGTTACAATGAAATCTCGACTGCATTTAATCATATTATTCACAGAAAGTGTAGTACAATAAAATGGCTATTTATGTCTGCAAGTGTCTCCGTAAGTTCATTAAAATGGGAAAGGTTAGGAAAGGGTGGACGTGAGGGAAGAGGAAAATGTGGGGATGTATGTCGTGAAAGTTCTCGTTTACTCTTCTACTCCGTTTACTGAGTGTGCTATTTTATTAGTAGTGAGCTTTTGAAATTATGAGCAAAAGTCATTGGCTCCTGGGCTGTTAATTGTTTTCTATCCCACATCCTTTACTTTGTTCTCGATTCTCTCATGTTAATTTGAGTGTTATAATATGAGATACACCGAATGGTTATTTTAATGTTGAACTAATAATTTTATCATCGAGTGTCTCTTCATATTGATTTGTGTTTTTGATGCGTGAAAGTTTGAATTGCATAGAATTAGAAATTGAATACTTTCAATTGACATCAAATACTGAAACACTCCTGCAACATTTGATCTTGTATTTCAAATAATTTCTTTCAACATTCCATCAGCAAATTCATCAAGTCATTTCATATTCAAATTAATATGTTTTCGAATTCCAGATGTAGACGCAGAGAATTTCTAACTTGGAGTACGGTTTATTACATCTCTGATGAAACCTGATTCACAGGGGATGAAATACCAGCAGTAATATCTTTCGAAATATCCTACGCAACTTGTGTTTATTCCCTTTAGACCGTTGTCAATTATGAACAAACTTGGTGAGTTGTATGATTCTTAAATGCAACAGCATTTGAACGTTCTACGTAAATTAAATCAATAAAATTTACTGTGATTTTCCCTTACGTGAACAGGGATCGATAAAATCAAGATCTCGAGATTTTTTCGATCCTAATCATCTCTATTTGATAAGAATTAAAGATTTTTCATATTTTTATCTGATATTTCAATTTTATTTGTACATTTTAGTCAATTTTTCGTGAGTTTTTTATTGTATGAAAGAGAGTTTGATTAATCATGTGCTCCTTCGTTATTTGTGCATTACAGTGAAAAATAGTTCGCTCTTATCATCGTTACCATTGATCAAGTGAATAGAAATGTCTAAAAATACCTCGACTATTTAAACAAAAGAAAAGTAAATAAAAATTAAAAAATGAATAATTGTTAGTTCAACAACGCCCTCATATTCACATTCCTCATTTCACGGTTACTGGAGCACTAATTACCCTAGTATACTTGTGAATATCTTTTGAAATTAAAAATGAATGCACATTCGGTAATGAAAACCACGAGCAAATTATAAATAAAATTAAAAATTATTTTTCTCTTTGTTCTCAAACACACAAAGGGAGGGATTCGTGTACAAGGGGCTCGAGTAACCATTGAATAAATGGAAAACAATTCGTGTACATGTAAAATCATTGAATAAGTGAATATAAGAAAAAACTGAAAATTTTCTGGGTAATTTTTAGGAAAAAAATTTCTTTTCCTTCCTGGTTTTTCGTTCTTTCTTGTTCACTTTATCGAGTCGTGAATGGTTTGGGTTTTAAAATATCTAATCTCACTTCAACAACAAGTATAAAAGGGACGAAATGATGATGGATGGATTATGTGCGAGATAAGGGGTGGGAATTGATGGAACAAATGGAATAAAATTGAGAAAATGACATTTTTGCCTATATCATTGCGTGGCAGTCATGTCTAATCAATACCAAGATGTCATAGATCAATTTCAAGCGTTGAATTTCACAGGATCACAACATATCTCGAATGACAATGGGACGTTATGTAAATCCATACAAATATAAACACATGGAAATGTAGGGTGTCTGTGTCAATCAGATTTTGATACAACGCGAAACTGCACTCGAGTTAATCTTCACTGCGAGAAGTCACAGTGAAAATAACCGAAAAAGGGAATTGTGATTGTTCGTTTTTGTTTGGTGATTAATCGTTAGACGGTGTGAGAATTGTTTGGATAAAATAGAAAAGCTCCATCCGAAATTTGGAATGACCAGGCAAATGGAGATTTATTCATTTTTAATTTATTTCTTTTAAAAATTTGTTTTTAATTTGCCATTAAAAATTTTTGTCATCCACAATTCGCCCTCTAGGATATCCCAAATCAACGTCAACAATTTCTCTCACAATCAATAATTGTTGTGAACATGGAATCAAATAAATTACTCAATTAAATTTTATTTTAATCTTCATCCAAATATATCCAGAAGATTTACAGAGAATAAATTCAAATCAATATCAACTACCAAACCGACCAAATATGTCATTAAATTGAAATCAATTATCTAAATTCCCGATGTTTATTTCATCCCGATAATATCAGATGAACGTCATTTGTGAATTCTGGAATTTACTCTATCACATATCATCGGCGCCACAAAATATGCAACGTTTATTGCCTTTACTTCAGCTATAATTCCAATGAAATTCAATTTCCATTTAATTTACCAATACACACACATGACACACAGCACATTCATTGCAATATTATCGCACTATTATATAATGCTTTGAGATAGAAATTGGTTTGATTAAATCCACTGAAATATTTTGATGATGATGATGATGATGATGATGATGATGTTGATGATATTAATGACGAAGATATTTCAATTATCAAGGATATTTGGTAGATTATCTTCATCAAAGTGTTAAGTGAAGCGTTGGCATAGAATTTCAATAAATCATTTGACTTTTTTTTTTATTTAACACCACAATCGATAATGTAGATCACGATAATTAAATTGAGATAATTTATTTGTGAGATAATAAATTCATTGATGATATTGTTGAATTAGTAATTGTGAGTGAATTGTTTGTTATTCGGAGCACTGAAGATTTTTATAATAAAGATCGATGGAGAATTTTGTGGTATTTCTGCATTACCGATAACGTTTTTCGATTAGAAATCATAAAATTTTTTAGTGTTTAGTATTTTCTATCAATTGTTGTTTTCTTTTTTTTAATATGAACTAATAAAATTTATGGAGAAATAATGAATGATGAGACAATAAAATATTTTATAATATCGCAATTACTCGAAATGTGTAATTAGAACATCCGAAACTTTGATGCTATCCCATTAGAAATTATCCCTCACAGCAATTACTCAAAACGATTAAACGGATGGGGAAACATTGATGCATCAATTTGCGAGACCTTATCATTCGGTTTCCCGAGACGTTGAATTGATTAATCTCAATCCAAGTTGATTAGCATCACACGAAGTGCATAAATTTTAATCAATAAATTAATTACTGATTTGACAAACTTGGATGATTATCAGTCGATACAACAAAATTTTTGTTTAAATTTGACATTGAGATTAAATTTTACTAAATATCCAGTACCAACTGCAAATTATCATTGGAAATTAATTTCAGCAGAGCACATTGAAAATTTTATGTTGAAAATCACATTGAATGGAATACACGAAGAATTCACAAAAAAAAAATAAAAAAAAAAAAATGAAAGGATTTCATATCCTGTAAAAATACTCTTCAATTTTTTTTTTCAAAATGGCTTTTTCACATATTTCTTTATTATTTCATCACACACATTTTCCTCTTAGATAGAAAAAAAAAAGAAAATATAAAATATAGAAAAATGCTGAAGCATAGAAAACCAATGACACATGAGAATTTTTTTTTCCTTTTGAATGAAACATGGGGAAAAAGGTTTCAGAGTTTACACACTTTCGTGTATATAAACGTAATAACAATTTTTTCTATCTGTCTTATTCATTTTCTTTTATGACAGAGGAGAAAGCATGAGGAAGCAGAAGATATTGACATGGTCCATTAATTTTCAAACAGAAGTTGAGTAGAGTCCTTATATAAAATATTTCTGTGAACTTTACTTCATTTTTAGTGATAGATTTTTCCAGCTATTCATTTATCTAGTTACTTTATTTACTTATTTGATTGATTTCATTGAAGTTTTATTTATTTATTTTTATGCTTTATCCTTCACATTCTTCATTTTCTTCGTATTTTTATGTTCTCGTTCTGCCATTGAACGAGATCCAGATGTATTTTTTCGATGAAATGATTAATAACTCACCCCATCGTTCAATCGCAATATAATTCCAATTCAAGACGTGGATCATGATGAATTTCACCTTCGTTTCCTTTTTTTTCACGTCCATTTTATCATTTTGCTTCGCTTTCTATTCGTTTTCCTTTTCTTGATATGCAACTTGTTAAATCGAGTTGAATTGAAAGAAAAATGAAATGAGGAAGCGAAGAAGGAGATAAAATGAATAAATTGAAATTTTGTTTTAGAAGGTTTTAGTAATAATTTATCATACTAAATTATTTTTTGCTTAAAAAGATGCAAATTATCACGTGAAATTTGATAATTTTCTATTAATTATCTGAATCTTCACGTTCAAAGTTCTCTTAGTTTTCTTAATCAGTTAACTCTGATTTGTTGTTCAGTTTGTTCGTTGTTTAATTCATTTTATATCCTGAAAATCTCATTTCGATTAACATAAAACCTGTTTAGATGTAAATGGATTCCATATTGTTTTAAAATGAGATTACGGAGATTAATTTCATGATTTTGATAACATTTTAACGCCTTAAAATTTTTTTGTCTTCAAAGTATTCATCTGCATGATAAATACCGAAATGAATTTCAATTATTCATCCTCAATATTCTCGCTACTCTAAAAACGGATTAAATGATGTTTATACATGAAATTTTTTGGTGAATGTTTCCATAATATTCGTCTATTGTGTTAATTTTATTTGCGACTGCTGTTCATACTGTGAATTCGTATTCATCAAGGAGAAATTTTAAGAGGATTGAGAAAGATTTTTGGGGTGAATATCGAATTGAATTTGATTTTCATATTTGTATGACTAATCGCACTGAGAATTTACGTTAAAAACCATCGAACATAACTCTCCGACAATTTAAAATAAAATAAAATTTTAAATAATTCATAATAAAAAATTGAGAATGTTGAAATGTTTAGCTAATAAATTCTTAACTGACAATTTTCATTTATGAATAAATAGAAACTCATTCATTATTCCATCAATTGTTATCAACAACGTAATTCTCTAGGTCGGAATAATCAATCAAAATCGAGGAAGTGGAACAACCTGAATTACGTCAGACATAATCCAATGATTCCAGCAAATCCCTTTAATTACAAACTAATCACATAACACTACTAACAATAATTACAACAACTGATATTTCTTGTTCAAATTAATAAACAGAAAAAAATTCATCCAATCCTTCTACGTCCTGATCAATTTCCAATACTTTCGAATTAGCGAACAATTTTCACCATCGTAATTTATCATTTGACGAACTTTCAAACTCTTAGAATTAACCACTGACACTTGAGAAAAAAAAAACTTGTGAAAATTCCTTTCATTCATTTATTTATTTATACAATCAAAGTCAAAGTGGACGTGCTGAAACGCGAGTTTGGAATTCAACAGGTGCAAAGGCAGTTTGTCCACTTTTCTATGTATATTCCAACTGTAAACGTATACATGAAAGTACATATACCAGAGCTTTCAGGAATCCCAAGAGCTTTTGGGGTTTCACATTCATTCGAGTGTATTTTCATGAATATCTGTTCGATCCAAGTTCTCTTCAACACCATCAAAGCGTAAATTTTCATGATTTTGGAATTTATTTTGGGTTTATTGTTCCATCATCGTCATCACTGCGGATTTTTTTCATATTTTTCAATACGATTTTTAAGGGTTTTTAAAAATTTTTTAACTAAAAAAAACGTTAAAATTATGCTAAAATATTCTGTTTTCTCGGGAATCCACAAATTGATTCTTTTGTACTTGGTTCCAAGATCTTAATTGAGTTTTCAAGAATGTAAATTTTCAGTGTGCTAAATACTTCGAAGATTCTGTGTAAAAAAAATTTATTGATGAAGTCTTGTACTGTTTCGTTAAATCATCGCAACCATTTTTTGAAAAATGCGAACTCTGGACACAGAAATAATTCTCAAGTATGTACGCAACTAACAGATAAAAATTTCTTGCAGACATTGTACATAAATTCTCAGCATTCTTGTGCAGGCTCATATACTTTGCATGAAACGAACCGAATAAAAAATACTGGAAAAATTCCTCAGTAAAACACGGAACTTATGGAATTTAAAATCCAAGTGAAATCAACAGTGAAAGTAAATATTGATTTTAGATAAATAATTTCAGCCTGATAAACAAAAACGTTGAATAGAACGACCTGGTAGAGAGAGAACCATTTTTAAAGCTACAAACGTTCATTTGATCCTGCTAAATTAATTCGAATTAAATTAACTTCTCTAATTTACGAAAAACCACGAAACACAACAACCGCAATTATCTAAATAAAACATTTTGCAGCCCTAATTAAATTGTTGAGAATGATTAAAACACAAAAACAATCGACACAAAAGATGTGTCGAAACAGATGAAATTTTCCTGTCTCCCTATTCACTGCTCTTCCAATTGTTCTATTTTCTCGCACAACAATATTTACTATATAAATTTATCTCATGTGGCACAAGGGAGAGCTTTCACAGAGATAGGATTTCGGTATAGAGTCAGTCAGTAATATATCCCCATAGCAAAATAGACATTAAGAGAAGGGGAGGGAGAGAGGGTGGTACAGAACCAGGATGAAATTGTGGAGGAGACGCAGGATGACTAAGGGTGAAATTTTCTTCATTATGATTGTTTCGTTTTTCAGAATGGTGTTGTATTCTCTGGTTGATATGTGTACAAAGTCTACTGTGGCTGAATACGGTTCAACTAAACGAACATTTGATGATAATAATTTTCATGATAATAATAATTATTGTGAATCTAAAATTTAGTAAAAAAGATGATTTTTAAGGTGAATTTGATGAAATACGATGGAAAATTATACAAGAGACACAGGATGGATTGAAGAATTCACTAAAGTTCTAAAAGAGGAGATATTTTTTTAGGAAAATATGAAAACGTGATGTATTTAAGCTTAAAAATTTCTAAAAATGTTTAATTTTTTCTAAAAATTTCCAAAATTTTCTAGTTAATTGCTCCAGATGCATTTTTTATTATTTTCTTTTACAGTTCTGTGATTTAGTAACAGTTTGATTCAAAGTTTGTATTAAAACAAAGTTGATATGGTGAAGGAAGAAAATAAATGTTTTGCGTATTCGAAAGAAGTGAGAAAGAGTCGAGTAAAAAGTTAAAGTCAAAGAAAATACATAAAAGAATGTGGTAGAGAAAATAAGTAAAAGTTGAAGAAAAAAGAAATTGAAATCAACATGAATAAAAACGAAGAATAATAAAAAAATTTAACGATTCGCAAGGGTAATCAAGTGGCTTGAGATGATGTAATTAAGTCGCGTTCCATCGTAGAAACTGGATAAATAATCGTTTAAAATCCCAGAAGGTCTATTTCATAAAACGTCCTTGAAACTTTTTTTTTTTTATGATGGTGAAAAAAAAAAAGAAAAAAAAAATCATTTATGGGACTTCTGTGTTACGAAAATAATAAGAAAGAGATGAATTAACAGCTCCCTCGGTAATATTTTTCCAATTAACCCTTCAACTGTTGATAACTTTTACGTTTGGAAAGGTCATTGCATCATAAAATAAATCAAGATATTAATCGAATTATTTTTTTTTAAGACGATCTACGCTAAAATTTCATTTTTTTTTTTTTTAGTTAATTCATTTACCTCATTATCATCAATACCATCAATCGATAAAAAAAAATTATTTCCTTTCACTCGACTACAATTTTTCATCTCATTACCATCGCCACAATTTTCATTTTCACTTGTTAAAAAAATTCCCCAAGTCATTTTCATCATCTCCAAACATTAATTTGGTCATTCAATATTTTTCTTTACGACACTTCCGAAGTTATACAAACCGGAAAAATAAACAAGAGAACAGAAGATTAATACACTTCTCTACTTCACGAATCAAACGGGCGTAAAAATTCAAACGATGACCGCGGAGAAATCAAACATTCCCTCGTTGCCACAACATTTTTTTTTTTTATTTCTTTTTTTTTCTTTCATTCTCCTTTTTTTTCTCCATCCACCCTTATATAAATTCCCAAGAGTAATTACCTCACCACAGACTCTCATCCCTCTTTCCTCAATTCTTCCCCCTAATACAGAATTGATTTACAGCGGAAAGAAAAACGAATGAAAAAGAATAAAAACATCATTTTTTTTTTTTTTTTTCGTTTTTTAGCAAGAAAATTTATCTAAAAAAAATCTCGTGCTGTCATGAGAAATTGGACAATAATGACAACAAAACGATATAGGAGAGAACGAGCGGTGTAAAGGATATGAACGAATATGAAAGGAAAAATTCTTGAAGAGTAAATGTGGAGACGGAGAATTTCTTCAATGAATTTTATCGCCATGAGAAAATAAAGAGAACAAATAATGGAAATAGAGATAAATTAAACAGATAAGTGAAACCAAAATTGTGTTGTACATTTGTGTTACAGGATTGGCTTTGCTTTGTTATTAACTTTAATAGACACAAGGACAATGAAGGAATATGTTGTTGTAGATAAAAGGATTAATTTTATATTGATTTCAGGTCGGTTTCATGGTGGAAGAAGAATTATTTGAATGAGAGAAAAAATGAAGACATGGAAGGATTGATAAATAATGTGCAGAGTTGATGGAATAAATGAAGTCAAGGATTATTTTTCTTTTGTTATTCGTGAGTATTGTTATGTTATTGTTATGTTGATGCATTTATCTCTGTATTTGTGTATTGTGATGACGTTATTAATAGTTGTAGAATTATTTCCATCCATTTGGTTTAAATCGAAATGTTAACAATGGTGACTAAATGGACGACACGGAAATAGACTTTGTTCCAGTCCGATGGGTGTTTACACAAGCCGATGTACATGATGAGAAATCGATTTATATTTTTGCTGTGATAGTTTGATCTGAAGTAGTGAAAGGAAAATTGAAACTCTTCAATTTGTTGCTAAATTGTGTTGGTTATTGATTATTGATAATTTAAATGTTTCGAGTGGAATTGCTGCTGAATGGTACGAGTTACGACAAAAGTTGTTTGGCAGAAAAATGTTCGTTAATTTGTGATGTGAATTTGTGTTTTTTAATTTTTTCAATAGATTTATTAGTTTTCGAGATAATTGAAATTTTGTGATGAGAAAAAGAATTCGATTTTTCACGAATTGTGCAATGATAATTGTACACAAGTGATTATCTCGTGAACTAATGGAGATAATTTTGAAATTCAAAATTCAAAATGTGCGCACGGAAAAGACAAAGATTTTTTGTTCGGATAGTTTTTGTTGTATCTCTGACCATTTTGAGTTGGGGACCGATAATGAACTCGTTGTTTAATGATAAAAGTAGTTGCCATCTTTTTTTGAAAATAAGTCGAGAAGTAATTGAGCGTTTTCATAATTTTCAGCAAAATACACGTCCACTATCAATGATTCCCATTGTTAAGTTATATAAACGAAAATCTTTTGATATTTTTGACGATCCGTGGATGAGTTCTCATATGAAATATTGAGAATGGGAGACGAGTGAGTCGCACGATTGAGTTTTCTTTCATTTCTCTCTCTATCTATTTTTTTTTTCCTTTTTTCAGGTACTTCCATTCCACCTTTTTTTCTGTACGTAATTCGATAACACCTGTGAAAAAAGGGAATGGGGAAAAAATAAAAAAAAACGAAAGAGAAATAGAGGTACAAGAAAAGACGCTGTGGGAATTGAACTCGGACAGAAGACACGACAATTGTGAAAGGGAAAAAATTTATCCAACATCCACCTTTTATGGATGTATTGAATATAAGTGAGGGTAAAGGTTGTCATGTTATAGATGATTATCACACTGAATATTATTGTATAAAATATCGTTCGAGAAAATAAAATTGACAATGTAGTAATTGACGTACAAATTTTTCTTATTTGATTTATTGATAAAGTGAGAAAAAGTTTCTTCGTGAATTCACTTTCGTGGTGAATATTTTGTACGTCAAGCTTTGGAATATTCGAACAGTAAAGAAATATTGCTGAAATATTCTTAATTTTACAGAGTTTGAAGACGATAATACAGAGGATTTCCACGATTTTTCTGATTTTCAAAAAAAAAATCATTGAATCAGTAGAACAATCGAAAATTTTTTCTTTCATGATGATTCTAGTTCATACGAAAGGCTAGACAATGTGCTAATTGAAAATATCTAGAATGTGAAAATCGGTCGAGTAGTTTTTGATTTAACATTCTCGCCGTTTTTTTTATCACGAAATGGGAAAAAATGATTCGTCAGTTTAAATTCAACACTCAATACAAATTGGAGTAAAATCATTCGAAAACGTTTTCGAGATTATTATTTCGTTATTGGTTGGTGAATAATTGAATGATTGATCCAGCGATATTCAACACACTCTTTCGTTTTATATTTCATCAACAGATATTCTACAAGTGCACTAACAGTTTGATGTGATATTCAAGAACTGAATGTTATTGGCATTGAATATATTGAAGCACTTTGAAATGTTTATTTCGAAGTCTATTAAAACTGTTCATTGTGTAGGAAAAAAAACATCAAAATAATTTTTTAAACCAACTGATGATAATTCTCAAAAATATTCATCAGAATTTAAAATATTTAATGACATACCGACCTAATGAGAATAAAATATGGAAAAGGAAATTGATCGTCATATTCGTATGAGTAAACGCACTTGCGTTCCCAGATAAAAAATTGTTCAAAGCATTTCTCTAATGGTTTGAAAAATAGCATATGGAAACAAATTGAAGAGACGTGAATGTGCATTTTGTCATGAGAAAATTCTTCATAAAAAATTGTCGATACTAAAAAATGCAACTGATAAATCCATAGCTGACAATTTAAATTTACAACATTTAGCAACGTCACTCGCAATCAAATCGACAGGAAATTTTAACGGAAAAATATTCCGTCGTCTGCAAATAATCAGTCGAAGATAGGGAAGTGGAACAATCTGAATTATATCAGACATAATTCAATAATATCAACAAATCTCTCTAATGATTAACCAACAATGTAACTCCATGAATAACAATATCAAATTGAATTTCCTCTCCCAATCAATTAATTATTACTGAATAATTCTCTTACTTAAAATATTTCATCCCCTATAATCCTAACCAAATCCTGTAACAAATCGATATCGAAGTCAGGTCTCAATTGTAGCGAATTTCGCTGAACTCCCAACCCAAAATCATTATCACGATGCACACGTGTGTATCACGTCATGAAAAATAGAAAAGTGAAAAAAAAAAAATCCGGAATAAACGGAACAATAGAGAAAAAAAATTGAATTTTAATAGAGGAAAATAAACCGTCATTTTACCATCTATTACCATACATTAACTAAGCACGTTTTCCTACTCGCGATAATATTCCACAGCAGCTTCGAAAAATTCATTTTTTTTTCTTCTCCATGATAATAAAAGACGGAAAAAATAGAAACTTTAAAACAAAAAATTTTGTATTAATTTTTACCCTTTTCACATTTTTTTCTCTCAATATTTATGAATATCCCAATAAACACAATGAAGATAATTTATTTATTCGAATTCATTCAGAATAATTTTGTTGTTGTTCAATAAAAATATTCGAAAATTTTGTGAGTTTGATGTTCATGAAATTTCTTTAAAAGAAAATACAGACGAGGAGAATTCAAAATCAAAACGATAACATCGAATAATACAAATTGATAAATTTTTTATCATTCCAATGAATTAAATGAAATTACTTCAATTTATAAAAGAAATAACGACAATGAATTATTTAATCAACGACACCCCAAGCTTCGCCATTAAATTTTCTCAATCTTTGTAACGAGCATTGTTTGCGAACATGTTTTGAAATAGTTATGATTGCAGTCCAGGGTGTCACTATGCAGTCACTCCATAACTGCACTGTAAAATAACTTTTTTCCCCTTTTCTTCAACTTTATCAAGGCACCAAACATAACCTAACTATAAAATACCGAACAAAACGACTGAGAAGTGAAGTAAAGTCATAGAACGAGAGAATGGGAAATGAACTTGGAAATAACACGAACGAAAAGTGTAGAAGAAAATAAAAAAATGTAGATAAAGGATGAAAAAAAAAAAAAAATACACAAAAGTTCGCAAATGTGTTTTAGTGTTTCATTTGCTCTTTATTTCATTCATTATTTTCTATTAATTTTTTTCAATGCTGTGTAATTGTGATTGTAATATTTTTGTTTTCATTTTACATGTGTGGAAATGCAGGGAACTTCATGATGGTGATGTCATGACAATTTTCATGTTCATGTTTGGTGATGTTTGTTGATAAATTTTCAAACTAAATCATAAAATACGAAAGTTGTAGAGAGAATGGAAATGAACAGATATTTGTTTGTTTAATTTAGTCCGACATTTTAGATATGTGAAAGAGATGTCGTTGTATATGGACGTCTGTGTGTTGAGGGATTTGTAATTTTGTTTCAAAATTCAACTTTGTAATATTTCGTAGCGGTTTTGTTTTAATTGTTTTATTGTAAAGATAAATTTTTCAACCACGTCTGACTATTGTTGGTATTAACTACTTGACCAACAATGAAGTTAGGGGTTGTTTAACTACTATTGTAACTGAGGGTCGTCAAATTGAATGAGGGATAAATTTCATGATAGTTAAAATTTGCGTTGGTGGAGAAGAAAAAAATTTTTATTCAATTTTCTAATCCTTTGTTGGAATATTTTTTGGTTTTATTGTTAAATTACTGAAAATATTTTTTCTTGATGTTTTTAAAGAATTTTAGACTTGTACAGAGCAATAAAGTTCGAGATTATATTATCGTAGAATTTTTTGTATATTGTTTAAAATGAAAAATTTATTTTTTCAATCATCTTTTTAGAAAATTTTAAACGAATTTTTCCATTTCTCGCACAATTTTCAACATAATTACTTGCAAAAAAATCGTCCCAATTTATTTTCTCTGCTTCAATCGTTAATGATAGTCGACGATAATAGGCAGTTTCAAATAGAAGAGCACAACGCTATGGAGTAACAGATAATTTGTGAAAAAAGTTCGTTAATTGAAAAAAAAAAATTGTGAAAAAACCAAAGTTGTTTTTTCTTTATTCCAATCTCATCGAACCTCATTATCAATAACAAACAATTTTTTCAACAAGACTAATAATTAATCCTTAATTCAACTAATTCTCAACAAATAAAAAAAAAAGCTGGGAATTCTAGAAACATGAAAAATAACACAAACGATAATTAAATGGATAAATAAATTAATTAAACAAACTCACCCTCGTAACACAAGAATTGAACAGTCAAAAGCTGCAGATGTTGAAAAAATTTCCGAACAATAAAAATTTTTTTAAATATCTGACAAATTTTTTATTATCAATTTATTTATTTATACTATTGAAGGATACAACGATGTGTGACATACAACGTTGGAAACGAGAATGCGATGTTCGTAGCGTGCGAAGCTTTTATATGAACCCCACAACGTTGTGCACCGACGCTTTTGCCGCTCATCTCTGTACATTTCATCCCTTACGTGTTAGCGCGCAACAACTACCACTCTCTCACATCCAATCAAAAGGATTCGCGCCCCACACACAATTCAACCCCCTTTTTTTTCCCTTCCATTTGTTTATTCCAATACACATCACGAAACTATAAACTCTTGACTGCGTTTTCCCAAAGTGAAATCGAATTTTCTTCGTCAATTTCCTTCTTTTTATTCTCCATTTTGCATTGGGATTTTTTTTTTTTTTTCATTTGCGTTTTTTAACCCTTTTGTTTGTGTGTTATGTCTTGTCATTGTATTCAACAGCATCGAAGAATTGATTTATTTTGTGGGATTTGATGGGTTAATTTTGGGGTTATGTCACATTTCTTGTTTGGCAAATTTTTTTCTTTCTATATTTTTTATGTTGTAAACATTACATTGTGTATTAAAAATGATAATAAATCATCGTTTGATAGTTTTGTGAGAAATTTATTGTTGATAAAATTGATAGAGGCAGAAATATTGGTGTTACAGCTTTTTGTTTATTTTTATTCATTCGTTTTATTTTATTCATGAAACAACATTGATAAACTCAATTCTCCAACAAATTTTACTCGAGAACAGAAAACTAAATTGAATCTTTTGTTGTTTTGAACAACATTATCAATGATGTATCAATGTGATAAAATATCAACTGTTCGGTATTATTTTTCAATTATTTCATATAAAAAACGGAACATCTGTAGGGAAATTTATGATGCTGGTATAGAAACTGGTGGTATCATATCCATCAGAAAACGAAGGATAGAAAGAAGTTGCCAATAATTCTCTGGATATTCTCCATCGAATAATATCTTCAGGGCGATAAAAAACTTTTTGTCTCGTTATTATTTCTCAACCTTCATATTGTAAAACCTTTTTCGTTAACTAATTTATTCCATTCATGGATTTCGACTCATTTGGTGATTAAAATTCATTTTCAGATGGACAATGAATCACAAGATTGAAAAATCGTTCAAGAAATGTTAAATATAGCGGATGAAAAATGAAAATTAACACAAATTTCCTCATAATATTCTGACGAAAGATTAAACATCATAACATCATCTTCAACAAATTCTCAAATCTTCAATTTTCCATCTTTCAAATTTTCTCTAGTTCGGACTGTGCTCAATACGATTGTGTATGAAAATCATTTTGAATTTTGAAATTCATGCAACTATTACATGAAATATCGTACACGCCGTAACGAAGGAATTCCATCGTCCATAATCATTCATGAATAATTGTTGAATAATTGACGTCATCACGTTGTTTATCACATCGTCGTCAATCAGCTAAAATAAAATCACATCAGATTCCATTTTATCAATTACCTCCTTTCTGAGGTTCTTCGAAGCAAAAAAGGATTTCCTGTTTTTTACAATATCAAAACAGAGACTATCAACGATACAAATAAGAATCATAAATTTATACAGCTTCAATTTTTCATCGTGTAAATACAATTCCAATTTTACGTTACTCAACACCACGACATAATGATGATAAATTACCATCTAAAATATTTTTTTAAATCACCAAACTTCTACCCTATACAATACAGAACCTAATACAATTTATCCACTAACAATCTACGCCCTCGCATTCTTTTTATTTTTATTATCTACCTCTTGTTATTTTCATATTTCTCTTCATCTTACAATTCCATCCACGAATTTGCAATAAGCAATAAGACAAGACAATAATAATTCTCATAATACAATTTTTAATAAATATCCATTCGCATACCAGTCCAACTCCCGAAAATAATTTCAAATAAAACATTCCAACTTCATCATTCATCATTACCAACAAACACAAATAACATTCGAAATTTATTCCATAAATTAACCAACAATCCGAATTACTTTGAATTACAAATTATCAAAGACCATTTAGTTCAATCCACAATGATAAATCACAACTGCAGTTAATCTTTACCTAACCCAACAATGAAAACCGAAAAATTAATATTTAACTACACAAACAGTAGAAACGAAATTAATATTGAAACATTAAAAATGTAGGTCTAACTAAACACCTAAATTAATAGATAAATACAATTAGAAAATTGATTTATAATTCACCCATGCACACATAAAATTCACCATAAACATGTACCTTCACACCTCATTCTCTTTGGACCCACAATTTTTTCTCTCTCATTTTCACGCACATATAAAAGTACGTGAGTATATAAAGCACCCTTCACTAGCCATTTCATTTCGCCATTGCGTTATTATCATTATTATTATTATTAGATCGGAAGAG
>JABMBR010004811.1:0-20929 GCA_018881525.1 Meteorus sp. PSUC_FEM 10030008
ATATATATATATATATACTCGCATATTTGTTTTTTTTTCGCACACAAGGAAATGTCGGACGCTCTCCCAGAGAACTTTTCCGATGTAAGAAACATGTCGATTTCGAAGAAATCCTTTCTTTTTTTTCTCAACATGTTGTGTCCTCAACAGAAAGAATGAAAATTACGAAGAAAATACTCAGGATCACATTCTAATCTTGTTTAACACGAATTTATTGTAAATGTTTATGCGTCTTTTTTTTATCTCCAGCCGGAATTTTTCCGCACTGCGATTGAACAAGCCGCATTGGAGGAAGATCATCATTTAGAAACATCTAAATTTCTATTAACACCCGACGACCCAGAACGATCTGTAGATCCTGAAACGCAAGCACGTCTAGAAGCATTATTGGAAGCTGCAGGAATTGGGAAATTGTCATCCAGCGATGGCAAACATTTAGCTGACCACGAAGTTTTAAGACGTTTAACGTCGAGTGTTTCTTGTGCTTTGGACGAAGCGGCGGCCGCGTTAACACGAATGCGTAGCGATAATCCTCGGAGTCAGAACGAGAAGCGCTCGCTGGTGGACGCTTGCACTGACGGTGACGTTGGCACTGTCAGAAAATTACTTACAGAAGGTCGTAGTGTTCACGAAACGACAGAGGAAGGCGAGAGTTTGCTTTCTCTTGCCAGCCAGGCTGGATATTATGAGCTGGCGCAGGTTTGTACCGACGTTTATCCTTCATATGCAAACTCTTTTAAATGATTTCTCTTCATCAATAGGTATTATTAGCTATGAACGCCAACGTGGAAGATCGAGGCATCAAGGGCGATTGTACCCCGCTAATGGAGGCTGCCAGTGCTGGTCACGTAGACATTGTCAGTTTGTTAATTGCTCATGGAGCAGATGTGAATGCGCAGTCCACCTCTGGTATATATACATCAGTTTTTCTTAAGGATTACGTCGCGGAGATTTTCATTCTTCGATGATAAAAGTGATTGCATAAAATGTATGATTTCGTAGGTAATACGCCATTGATGTATACGTGTGCTGGTGGTCATGAGGAAGTTGTTAAAGTTCTCCTTGAAGCTGGAGCAAATGTTGAAGATCACAACGAAAATGGTCATACCCCACTGATGGAAGCAGCAAGCGCTGGACACGTTCCCGTTGCGAAAATCCTATTAGAACATGGCGCTGGCATCAATACCCATTCGAATGAATTCAAAGAATCAGCATTAACCCTGGCATGTTATAAGGGCCACTTGGAAATGGTGCGATTTCTATTAGAAGCGGGCGCCGATCAGGAGCATAAAACTGATGAAATGCACACTGCTTTAATGGAGGCCTCAATGGATGGTCATGTGGAAGTAGCACGATTGCTACTGGATTCAGGAGCACAAGTCAATATGCCAACAGATAGCTTTGAGTCACCTCTGACTCTGGCAGCGTGTGGTGGACATGTTGACCTGGCGCTTCTATTGATTGAACGTGGCGCAAGTATTGAGGAAGTAAATGATGAAGGTTACACACCGCTGATGGAAGCTGCACGCGAAGGTCATGAAGAAATGGTAGCCTTGCTCCTAAGTCAAGGCGCGAATATAAACGCTCAAACAGAAGAAACACAAGAAACAGCATTAACATTAGCATGTTGCGGTGGTTTCCTTGAGGTTGCAGATTTTCTAATAAAAGCTGGTGCTGACATAGAGTTAGGTGCCTCAACACCACTGATGGAGGCAGCTCAAGAAGGGCACCTTGATCTTGTTCGATATCTCTTAGAATCTGGTGCAGATGTTCATGCTCAAACTCAAACTGGTGACACTGCATTAACATATGCTTGTGAAAATGGACACACGGACGTAGCAGATCTTTTGCTACAGTTCGGTGCCGATTTGGAACATGAGTCAGAAGGTGGTCGTACGCCTCTGATGAAAGCTTGTCGAGCTGGTCATCTGTGCACCGTACAGTTCTTGATATCGAAATTGGCGAGTCTTAATCGTAATACAACTAATAACGACCATACACCACTGTCATTAGCATGCGCTGGTGGACATCTCGCTGTGGTTGAGTTATTACTCGCCCAATCAGCTGATCCATTCCATAAACTGAAGGATAATTCAACAATGCTTATTGAGGCAGCAAAGGGTGGGCATACAAGTGTTGTACAACTTTTGTTAGATTATCCACACAGCATAATGATGAATGCACAGCATAATGCTGCTTCATCAGCACCCATGTTACAAATTCAACAACAACAGCCGCCACAGCAATCTTCACCTCAAGTAGCCCAACAATCTCAACAGCAGCCACTACCACAGCAGCAACAGCCGCAAATAGTTCTTCAATCACACCAACAAAATATTAGTCACCAACAAGTTCCATTGTCCCATCAACAACCACCTACGATTCAACAGCAGCAACATCAACAGCAACAAACTACTGAACAAAGTCAAAACTTGAATCTACAACCTAAGCATAACAGCCAAAAATCGTTGCTTCGTAAGAATCGTTCAGTAACAGTAATGGCTGATGCAAGTTTGACCTCCGCTGAGGCACAACAAGTTCGTACTCAACCGGCAGGCGAAACTGTGGTTCCATCGATAGATGACACTAATATATTAGATAAAGGTAGCGGATCATTCGCCAGCCTCTCTGAACCCAATATTACTCTCAGTCCTGCATCATCACCAGCTACATCAGCGGCGGTAGTTGCAGCTGCGGCTCCAGCGCTCACCACCGCGGAAAATCGAAAGAGTACACGTCACGAACAAATTCTTCACAAACAACAAATTTTAGAGGAATTGCAGGTTTGTATCCAAGTTCTTCTTACCCAATATCGTTGATTGTTCCAATATCAATTTTCCGTGACGATTCCATGATATTGATGTTTCCAGAGGGTAGAACTCCAAATTAAAAACACTGGTCATTTGTATACGAGTGCACCTGGCATTGACGATCGTATGGATGATAAGAGATCACAAAAACCAATCGAGAGTGGCGATTCTACAGACACATTACTGCCAACAATGACAAATATTGATTTACCAGCTCAATCATCGAATGCACCTCATGGTATGTTGATCATTAGTTTCTATCTCACATCGCGATTGGAGAAATAGTTTTGCCGGTCGAGAGTCGAGGGAGTTGAACCGTTAATTAATGATATGTACGGCTCAGGTGATATTTAACGCGATCGCTACATAATTCTGTATTATATTTTTCAACTGAACCCCTTGCCAATTTCTCAAGATACTAAAAAATTCTATGCGTCCGAATTTGGAAAAGAATCGTGTAAAATACGAAAACTTACATTTGGCACAATCGTTCGAATGGTATTTGGTGTTTCGGTAGGGCTGGTTTGCGGCGCTGCAACTGAAATTTCGGGTGGGTTGTCCTCATATCAGGACACGAATCAGGCACTTGCATACTGTCAAGGCTTTTACCTCGCCAAACGTATTTCGTTGGAGCGACGTTTGCGAGAAGCTCAACAATCCACGCCTCTGGCTCCTCCTGTTGGAACTGATACATTTCCAAAGGCGACCAATTTCGCGGTGTCACCACCGCTATCATTACAACGGGCAGTAAACGTCAATGCACCGACGATGACAAATATTGCAACGTTAGCGTCACCTGTTCCGAGCATTGTTGCGCCTCCGCCGACTGCTAACGTATTACCACTCTCGCAACCAATAACTGCTAGTAGCGACGTCTGTCAGAATACAGCTATTAGTGATCGACCGAAAGCGAAACCGGTGTCCAAAAAAGAAGGAAAAAATTTGCGGAAGCCTACTATCGTTGCTGGTAAATTCTTGCAACAACAATCACAAACGCAACAGGTGCAACAGCAACAACAACAAGTGACGCTTATGGCAGGTCTCCAGCAACAATACCAGGAGAAACAACGACAACACCAATATCAACTCCAACAAGTCCATGATCTCAAACAACTGCAACAATTAAATCAGCAACTTCAGATGCAACTGGATCAGGTGCAGGTTCGTCGATTTGATCTCTTCTCATCGACTGATTGTCAAATAATACGTTTTTCCATGAAAAAACTCTATATGACAGTGTCTGCTAATCTCTGTATTTAGGTACAGCAGCAACAACAACAAAAACAACAGCCACCTCAAGATACGCATCAACAACAAGGTGGCGTAGGGATGAGCAGCGCTGGCGAGATTCTTATGCCGGGCCAACTGGTAGCGCACCTCCACCCCACACAAACCCACCACGAACATCTTCATGATCAGGTACTTCTACGATAGGAATGAAAAGATGCATATTAATCATCTAGGAAGCCAAACATGAACACATCTGAAAGGAAATATTTCCAATCATATACAAACTATTTTTGATATTGATGATATGGAAGCAATTACATTTTCTATTTGTGGTTGAATTATAATCGAAAGGCTGTGAAACAGGGTATTCGATAATTGAGAATTCAAGGAAAATACTTATCATGGGACTTGTAATGACAATAGTATAAAAAAAAATTCATTGATCATTAGGTGAATCAATCCAACAAATATGTTTCTGACGTATCTTGCGTTTACCTTCGAATATAGCAAATAGTTCAGCGAAATATTCCGGAGCCAATGGAATCAGAATTAGCGAGACTGCATAGAGATAGTGCATGTCCATTCTTTGCGGCTGCCCAAAAAGCAAAAGCACTGGCTGCTGATGGCAAAGTCCTAAAATTAGAGGATGGCATGCCGATACCACTTGATGATGTTGTCGAAATAATCGAATCCATTACCTTCGACGATGTGCCTAACGGTAAATATTTTTGGAGAAAAATCAAATATAGAAAACGTATTGATCGCGTCAATTGATAGATGATATGTATATATTCATACCCTGGGCTATCCTGAAAGTGAATTGTCGATTTGATCTAAATATTCGTCTTTTCCTCTCTCTCGTTTCTGGTAAACATTCACAGCTGGTTCAGAGGATCAAGATGAATTGGAGCTCAAGAAATTCGAAGTTTGTGATAAAGATCAAGAGCAACAGTTCCAGCAAGAGTTGCAGCCGAACGATCAACATCAATCATTGCGATCCTCGTCACAACAGGTATTGATACGATCAGAGTACTGCACTTGAACTGCGAATTTGTAGTAGTGAATTCAATCGGTAATAATTTACATTCGATATTATCATCATTCAGGAAGCCAATAACTCAGTTCGACGGTACATTGAAAGAGTCGCCAGAGAACGCGGTTTGGATGTATTCAAAAAAGGGTCGAAACGTGGGTTACGATCTTCAACGATGCCAATTCGCGACGATGAAGTCTATGAAGAGCCCGAACTTGATTCCTCAGGTATACCCAATTTGTGTTTAGGTGACGATATTTATATTTCGAATGACAGTAAGGAAATGTTCCAATTCTCTATATTATAGTCATAGACCAAATGGTTATTGGATGGAATATGCAAGCAGCAGCATCTGCCCGCAATAAGCGTGGAGTAAAGGTCAGTACTGAAACGAGTAGCAGTAGCTCCAGCAGCAGTATCAGCAGTACGAGTGCGACCACAAATCTAGTTCAAGTAGCAACGCAAACTCAAGGATTAGCTTCAACAGCGTCACCTGCAACAATAAGCAATTTTGCTGGGCCCGATAAGAAGCAGGTGTATACATCAAATGCCTGCGCAAAAGAGAAAAAGCCCAGATGCCCTCTTCTAACGCAGCAGCAACTGCAGAAGCAACAACCTAACGTGGGCACAATAATTACTGGTCAGGTGCAGCAGCAACTGCCGCAGCAGCAACAGCAGCACCAACAACAACAGCATCAACACCAACAAATCCAACAGAATTACCAGCTTGATTCAACGCCGACAACTGCAGTTAGTGGTCAATACTCGACGTCGAGTACGGTACCGACCTGCGTCCCAACTGCCACTGGATCTGCAACAGGAGCTTATGCTGCTTCCACCACTTCTACTAATCAAGTCCCGATGGCTCCATTCTCTTGCATGGACGTGGACTCGGAAACTGATAGCAACCATGATACCGCCTTAACACTAGCATGCGCTGGTGGACATGAAGAGCTGGTGGAATTTCTCCTGAGTCGTGGGGCAGACATTGAACATCGTGATAAGAAGGGATTCACACCATTGATATTAGCAGCTACTGCCGGTCATCAAAAAGTAGTTGACATACTGTTGAATCATGGCGCGGACATCGAGGCGCAGTCAGAGCGTACTAAGGATACACCTTTGTCACTTGCATGTAGTGGCGGACGGTTTGAAGTAGTTGAATTACTGTTGAATCGTAACGCTAATAAGGAACACCGTAATGTATCAGATTATACGCCGTTGAGTCTTGCAGCATCCGGTGGGTATGTTAATATCATCAAACTCTTGTTGAGCCACGGGGCAGAAATAAATTCACGAACAGGTTCAAAACTCGGAATCTCACCGTTAATGCTTGCAGCAATGAATGGCCATACGGCTGCCGTGAAATTATTACTCGATATGGGAAGCGATATCAACGCTCAGATTGAAACAAATCGTAATACTGCTCTCACACTAGCTTGCTTTCAAGGTCGACATGAAGTTGTCAGTCTCTTACTCGATCGTAAAGCCAATGTCGAACATCGTGCGAAGACTGGCTTGACGCCGTTGATGGAAGCTGCAAGCGGTGGTTATATAGACGTTGGCAGGGTTTTACTAACCAAAGGTGCCGATGTGAATGCCACTCCAGTACCATCATCACGCGATACTGCCCTTACAATTGCTGCTGACAAAGGGCACTGCCGTTTCGTCGAATTGTTATTGTCACGTGGAACACAGGTCGAAGTGAAAAATAAAAAAGGTAACAGTCCCTTATGGCTCGCAGCGAATGGCGGACATCTCAGTGTTGTTGAACTATTGTTCAATGCTGGGGCTGATATTGATTCCCAAGATAATCGAAAAGTATCATGTTTAATGGCGGCATTTCGTAAGGGACATATTAAAGTTGTTAAATGGATGGTTGGTCACGTAACTCAATTTCCGAGCGATCAAGAAATGACGAGGTACATTGCAACTGTAAACGATAAAGAGTTGTTGGAGAAGTGTCAGGAATGTGTCAGAATTATTCGCGCTGCTAAAGAAACACAAGCGGCTAAGGCTAATAAGAATGCCACAATACTGCTTGAAGAATTGGATATGGAGAAAACACGTGAAGAATCGAAGAAAGCAGCGGCCGCTCGAAGACGCGAACGTAAAAAAAAGAAGAAACTAGAGAAAAAGGAGGAAAAACGTAAGTTGCATGAAGAAAATAGAAAGAATGAAACAATTTACGAAGACAAAGAAGATACGGGTAAAAAGTCTGAAGATGAAGACGTTGATAGGGCAGATGATAGTGAGAATGAGGGTGGTGCTGATAGTTGTGAAAGAATGGATAATGTTCCATCCCCGTCACCCGTCAATCGCAGTCCAGACGATCCAGATAGAGAGGAAGGTGACAGTGGAATAGATGCTAATAGCCAGGGCAGTTGTAGCAGTAATGATGTCAAAGCAAGAGAACGCAAGAAAGATAAGAAGAAAAAGAAAAATAATCCTAATTCTAACGATAAAGATACATCACCACATCGTGCCCAATCTTCAGTTTTTACTCCGACACTTAATTTATCCCAGAATACTATATCATCGACTAAACTTCAAACGTCTGTAACGGATAAGAGAACATCAATCACGAGTCATAGTGTTGGCATTGGTGGCACCTCAAATTCAACTGCTTCGTCTATTTCAAATCACCGTCAACCAGTTGCCTCAACGTCCTACTCTTCGAATACCGCAAGTTCTACCGAACGGAAAATCAAAGGCCAATTGGTATTCGAGTCATCGAGACACCCTGCCGATCGGGAGGATTTCGAAGCAACGGGAAATGAGAACTATGTACCGGGAAAAGGGAAGAAGATGAATAATAATCAGTATGACAACGATGGCATGGGTAGTGTCAAGAGTATGAATTCAACCAGTCCAAAACAGGGCGGTAAGCGTGAAGAAGGTTGGAAGGAAGTTGTGCGCAAGTTAGTATTTCATTCCCAAATATGAATATTAAATTTAAATGTGAACACCACATAGAATCATTCTAGTACATTAAACCTGGCATATAAAGTTGATTTAATAATTCCATAACTTTCCAGGGGTCAATCTGATGACTCTAGTCGATTCATGAATTCTCCATTTCGTTCGAAAAAAGTGTCAGTGCCACCTAATGCTATTAGCAGAGTTATTGGACGTGGTGGAAGCAATATAAATGCCATACGTGGTGCTACGGGGGCACATATCGAGGTGGAAAAACAGAGCAAATGCCAAGGCGAAAGGATAATAACAATTAAGTGGGTGTTATTTTGTCGAAATAGAAAATTATTTTTATAAATTGAATGAATTGGATTAATAGGTAATTGTTATCAACTTTTCAGGGGATCAACAGATGCAACAAAGCAGGCTCACACCCTTATAGCAGCACTCATCAAAGATCCCGATGTCGATATTCTTCAGATGTTGCCGAAAAATAAATTAGCTGTTGTAACATCGTCAGCGTGGGACAAATCTGTGGTGCCATCAAGTGTTGTGAGTGTTTTAACTTCTTCTATGATTCTGATTTTTACCACTGTGCCCTGGTACTCGATCTGGTAATCGCAATAAATTATCTTCAATTATATAGTATATATTCTATATCATTATTCTACAGGCATTGAAGCCAAAATTGGGCCCAGTGAATAAACCGCAAACAGTAGTACAAAGTACAACTGGGAACTTACACGCAACAAAATCTGGGTACAACCCTACAGGGATGGCCGTGGGCCAACTAATGCCTCTCCGACCATCAACAATTAAGTTAGCTGGGGCATTTTCCGCACCCTTGTCGCGGGTCACGGCACCACGTCTTGTTGCAGCGGCTGCTGAAAAACGTGCACACGCTGTTGCCACTGGACAAATATCATCAACAAATACCCGGACGACCATGTCATATACTAGTGCTATAATGACTGCGGGAAGAGCCACAAAAGTAACAACAACCAGCGCGGCTCAAACGTTTGCTGCAAAATTATCGGATATCACTGCCTCGAATTGTACTCAAACAACAATAATGCAATCGAATCATAGTAATCATACAAATAAACAAAAGTCGGTGCAGCAAACAAATTCCATAACGATAATGTCATCAACAACACAGGTGACACCGCTCACTTCGCCACAACTAACCATGACAAGCCCATCACCAAAGCACTGCCGAACACTGCCGAATTTATCTGCACCACCACCGACGATGTCTGCGCATTATTCTGGAAAAACATGCTATTCACATAATCCATCGGGCGTACCATCATCCAATATATCATTGAGCGTATCTAACGGTCAAGAACAAAATATTCAACCAACGCCTGGGGGGCCTATTCGTGTGACACCTTCCCCTCCAGTTGTCCCTCAACCTGTTGCATTGCATCAACATCAACACTCAGCTCAACAGCAACATCCCCCGCCACCACATCAACATCAACATTCAACACAGCAGCAACAACAGCCATCGCAGACGCAGCAACAACAACCATCGTCCCAACAGCAACAAATGCCAGTTGGTAGCACAACACCAGCTGCGTCAACGCTAATAGATCAAACAAGTGGACAACAAACATCACAGCAGTCAACTACACCTCTGGAATATTCCTTATTCAATGATACTTTCTCGAAAGTTACACAACAATCAGTGTGGGGCAACCGTGAGAATGAATCTCATCAGAAGGGAATGAATTTTGCGACTGTTGCCGGTGGTGGTGTATTAACTAATACATCGAATACCGCGCCCAACAAATTCATAGAGAATATTCCACCGCAAGTGGATGCATCGAAAGCACCGGGCTACAGGGGTACGGCAATGTGTTCACCAGTATCGAGTAAATCGAATAATTCTAGCAATGTGACGGCAACTGTAACGTCAACGATGGGTAGTGTCCCAGGTTCATCACCTTCTAGTATGCATAACTCAATACAGTCACCACAATATCCAACACCGATTAATTATAACATTGGTGATCATTCATTATCGAATAAATCAGCAGAGTTGGCGATAGCACGGCCAGTGATGAATCAACCAAATATTGAGATGGCAAATTCAGCAATAACTCAATTCAATAGAACAGTTTTCGCTGGAGAGCACACACAACGAAATGTTACAGTTAATCATCAACAGCAACAACATCAGCAGCAGCAACAGCAGCAGCAACAGCAACAGCAACAGCAACAGCAACAGCAACAACAACAGCAACAACAACAAAGAGAAATTCAACAATCCCAACAAGTGCCACAGCAACAACAGCAACAGGTCCAACAGCAAAGAGAAATGCAACAAACTCAGCAACAGGTCCATCATCAACAACAGCAACAACAACCACAATCGACGCAACCACCAGCTACGTTGTCTCAACATCAACCACAGTCGCAACAAACGCAGCAGCAATCACATCACATGCAATCGAATTCACAACCTAATGTTGAGGTTGGCCTATTCAAAAGTAACAATGGTGGATTCGAGCATGGAAACGTTAATGCCAATTTATTGAAAATGGTACCAAATGATGGACAACCAAGTGGTCATCCATTAATTTCATTTCATCCACACATGCAAAGCTTCGCACCGTCAATGACTCAATCAGCAAGTGTTAATACAACCGTCAGTATGTCGAGATTGAATCCCCGTGCACCAGATTTTTCCAGTTCGCTTCACCTCAATAACAAGCCACAAGTGACAATGTTTAACGCAGCAACGGGTATTCATCCGAATATGTTTGCTGCAGTTCCGGCACCACCTACTGCGATGCAGTCTAATAATTTGGCAATGCTCGGGAATTTCCCACTTGCCAAGTACCAGGCAACTGGCGCAGCACCTGGCGCTTCGCGAGGTCCACCTACGTCACATCCACCTAATATTCCGTCGAATGGTCAAACTCGATGGCAGTTCGGTCCGCCTCACACTAATTATCCTCCACATCAAGATCCAATGATTGCTCAAATGGGATTTGCAAATCACCTGAGTAATATCGGCGCGGCACAGGCTGGCAACATAGATCTAATGTCAGGATTAGAAAATGGTGGCTCACCAACTATGTCACCATCATCACCAGCTCAAGTTGCCCAAGAAATGGGTCAAATGAAACTGGAGGACCGCAAGGTCCCAAGACCGATTGGCACTGAAAGAGCATGGAAGAATTATACGACTGGTATGGGTCCTGGGGGTGATGCTGATTCCATCAATTGGATGTTAAATAATGAAAAGTTAGTTGGCTCATGGAATCTTGCCACTGGTATGGAGCGACATCAGATGTTCCGATCCAATGCTTCCTATAGTCGTGTTTCTAACATAGATGCGGAGCTTCATCAAATGATGGAATCAACTTTCCAGGTATTTAGTAGTTTTTATCATTCAATTGTGAAATGAATTAATTAGGTTGTCATGTTCTCATTGATTGTTCTTATGCACAGACTCATATGGAGAATCCGCAACCATTTCCCAACGGGAATGCAGCGGGATTGTCGTTGATGCCCGGTTTAACATTGATGCCAGGACAGTTCGGCAATGCACAAGTTATGCCGGAAATACCACTATCAAATGAAACGTCGAAACTAGAAGCGCCTGCGTGGGGAATGCCTGATCCCTCTGGTCAAGATAAGCACCACCCGGTTAGAGTTAACACATAACCAAAAAAAGAGGAAACCCTAATATTAGCATTCCTTTCTATTCATCATTATCATTTTATCCACAGGGATGGAATAAATGGACGCACTAATACGACACTGATGCGTCTTTTTCTTCAGTACGCGGCTTCCTCTAATGATGCAAAAAGACCTAGATGGGATGATGAATACGGTGATGATAATTATAAATGAATATACGTGATGGTGAAAACGAATTACATACCTGAAATAATGGGAAAAAAATACTTGTAGTAGTAGTGATGAAACTGGCATAACGAAGCGCTGTTTCTAGACACCACATTAATTACATTACTACCTATATTCATTGACACCCAGAAATCCAATATTACTTGTCATGTTAGGTGATAAGATGGTAAAAATCCTTATTACAATTTATTGCTATTATTATCTTCTAATATACTTATTCGATACCAATAATAAATTGGGAAAAAAGATGTTGCGGCGTAAAGGCTATCGCGAGCCACTGAACGGTCATGTGAACTAAAAAAAAAAAAAAAAGACGACTGTGTGCTTATTTGGGTAGATCTTTGTCGAGCATCATTCGATACTGAACTGCTTATCCACCCGAAAATTCCATCATTTTCCTTTCCATTGAAAATCCATATGCGAGCATGAGCCCGAGCATCCGTGACCATCAGGATAGTTGCATTCTCTCATAAATTCTTACATTGCAGTTTGATATAATGATGACTCATTCTGCCATTTGGGTTGGTCTACTTATCTGTCTCAATAAACTTATCATAACATGCCCAAGATTCATCGTAATAATTTATGTCATTCATGACTACATGAACATCGAGCCTATCACTCTCACTTCGGTTCTCAATATTCTTACAATCTAATCACATCGTGTTTATACACACTCCCATTTGTCTATACATATGTGTATCGCGCATTCATTTTTGTTTGTATATACAAGTGTACCTTCAAAGTTTCAAACAAATATGGCGATGCGCGGTATATTGCCGGAACTGAAATTTTTTGCTAGAAACAATCAAGTTATTGGACAGATTCGAGCGAGTCATGTAATACAGACACGGTATCCAATAAATGATAGCTTAAATAAGATTGTGGAAGCGAAGTGTGATTTGAGATCATCTTCGAGTTCTCTACTCGATCCGCATAACCTCAATTACTCTTTGACTCGAAGATGGAAGTACGGCAAGAAACATAAATCGAAGGTTCCGCATAAAATTTATTCTCGAACAATATACAATAAGTAAATCTCTATGCTACACATTTAATCGATTCAGGATAATGAAAATGATAGCGATGATGACGATGACGGCGAGGAAGGAGAAGAAGATTCATATGCGCAAACGATTGTTGCTCATAGCAAAAATGCTAAAATCATCAAATCAACAGTGAGCTCTATGAGAATTGACGCGGTCGTTAAAACTGGTTTAAATATGGCAAGAAAGTGAGTATTAACATATCGGTGTGAAGTTTATATACAGTTTATCTCTCATTACCTCAATGTATTGACGGATATAATGATAATACTATCCAATCGATGTTTCGATACTTCGTCATTGATATATTTGATAAAGCACAGTTCAGAGCAATTTTGATTCATCTTTCAAGTTTAATGGAATTCTCCAGGATATTTTCGTGAAGTAATTATTTTCATGAAAAAGCGAGTAAGGTAGTAGAGAATCGTCCTAATAATGAATTTTATTCTTCCAGCAAAGTCGAAATCGCATTGTATGAGGGGAAACTACGTGTCAATGGGGAGAAAATCCTGAAAAAGGGGATGCTGATAAAGATCACTGATGTCATTGATTTTGTACAGGGTCCAAGTCCCAAGAATGAGAATTTTTTATTAGTCTCACGAATTACGGTTCTCGATGCCAGTTTATGTGACGATAATTACAAGATTAAGATTCTCAGAGAAAAATCATTGGTAATCGAAGATTACAAAGATTCTTGGAAACCCGTTAGTAGTGACACGTAGCTGGCCTCATCTTATATGAAAAAAATCCGGTACATTACACAAGCAATCATCTGATTGACTAACTTCCATTCGAGCTCACAAGTGTACTGTCCTCGTGCAACATCATTATGGCCTATGAACAATCGGAGAGTATGTGAATTATTGATTGATAGTACTTGATAAATGAGAGATAAATATGAGTATAGAACTAACTTGACGAACAACAAGTATTCCTTTAACCTCAAGTTTTATCAACTCCGAAGCTATCTTATCCATTCTCTCATTTCGTCCAAGTTTCTGAAATGGGAAACTCCAATATTATAACAAATAAACCATCCGAGTCATGTGAGTATCAATGTATCAGAAGCAGATATTACTTGTACGATCTGTCGAATCTGATAACCATCACGCATAAATGGTAAAAGAGCTGCAGCAAGATGCCACTGTTCAGCAAGCATGCAGCAATGGATGACATTGACAAATTCCAGTTTATCAATGACTGGACAAGCATGTAAAAGCCTGAGAGTCTCAACACAATTGTCAACACTTTCAGTGCTCGATTGTGCATGAAGTTTATTGAATGTTTCAATGACGACCATTTGCCACGCATTAATATAATTGCTACTATTAACGATTTCATCAATAGATCCTAGGACTACGAGCGCTTTTCTCAATTCTTTAACCTGAAAGGTAGAATGTGGGAACCCCATGAAATTCCCATATGATAAATTATTGAAAATTCTGGTATATACGTACCAATAATAATTCTGTCATACGTTCAATAGCAGCATTTAAAAATTTATAATCATCGATCTTATAATCAATGTATAGTTGTAGTATCAAACTTAAAGCACATGATGTATAGTGTTCGTTATCACTCAACAATTGCACCAACTTCCGTTTCGAACATTTGTCAAAACCTTCGACACTGTAATCGAGTCCTAATCTCTCTAATTCATTTAAATACTGTAGCGTTCGCATATGATGATTGAGCGTCTGTGTGTCACGTTTCACAAAGTCCTGCAATGTTTCTTCATCTGTGATTGATTGGAGTACTCGAAGCGCGCGAAAACGTACACCGGCTTTGTAACAATCCGAGTGATCTTCTGGAAAACTGATGTCAATCAGATAATTAACAAATGATTCAGTGTCTCCAGAGTCAACAATGTAACAAGCCCTGAGTAAATTATCATCCGTCTCAAAAAAATTATGCGTTGATCCAACACAAAGTTCCTGTGAAAAGTTCGCGGTTATACTGTCGTTTACTCTTTCATCCCAATTGTCCCAAGGTTGGAGCCAAGCATCCAATAGTTGTAAACGTATTTTGATGAGATTCAGAGAGAATATATTTCCCAATGCATCCACCGCTGCGTTGATATCAGGTCGATCACCAACTATACACTTGTAACGATATGGTATTGTCTCATCTGCGTACAATGTCCGAACCAATTTATCTGGGTCTTCCACTAAAGTGAGATACTTCTCTTGACTCAAACCTTTTGTGTATAGGATATGCTTACTTGAGTATTTCATGTACTTATCATTGATTTTCGCCATCTGAAAGAAGAAATCATATCACTCTATGTAGTTCGATGTGCTATTCATATCTTTCTTCACCTTGTCGTTCAATAACGAAAAAGATTTTGGAGATTCTTGCTGCCACTTCTGGGAATATAGATAGCATTCTTTAGCAGCAGCAACCAAATCGGCACCTGGTGGTGTATGGTTAACGACATAATACAATGCCGCTGTGCAATACCGCATTCTATCTTCTCCAGATATGTGAGTAATGCATTTTTTGATGTCTTTCAATAATTGAGAGTTACGTATATGTATTGACCATTTCATATTATTAGTTTTATCTTCGTTTCTCCACGCATCAGTTACTGCACCCATCACTGCCATCGTACAGATATGGTGTACTGGAACTTTCAGAATAGATGCGATCGTCAACCACTTTTCATACGTTTTCATATTCAATTCAGCCGCAATAATCTTAGACTGTTCTACTTTTGGTAGGAAAGGCATCCTCCATTTTGCTATCCTTGGTAGCGGGTCATTCTCACTTGAAAGTTTACCCCATTCATCACGTTCAATATTCGTTGGTGGAGCAACGCGCGAATAGTTTTGGAGGAAACATAAATGGCATTTGGTTCCAACATTTTCTTCCATAACCAACTCAAGAAGAACAAGGAATATCTCGTAATGATAAAAATTGATGCAAGAAAACATTTGACGTAAAGTATGCTTCATTCTGGTTTGATCCGATACTCGCGCAGCAATTTTTGCGCAAGTTGATGTCAATTTTTGCACATCTTCCATATCAATTTTCAGTACCCTCTCATTATCCGTGTCAACATTATATTTGGGTTCCCACGTTCTCAATAATGTTTGTAAATATAATAAGTAACAATCATCCAGGTTGAAGCCAAAATTCAGACAGAAATCCCGTAATAACTCAGTAGTCCCTGTCATATTCCTCTTCATAACACAATCCAAAATCGCCCTTTTCTTTTGCGTATCGCTATCTAGAGTGTCTTTGTATGATATTCCATAATCCACCAAACGATGTGCCCAATAGTGTAACACACGCTGCCATTTGAATTTCTCCATCTGATTAATTTTATTAGTCAAGCGACAATATTCAAAACTCAGGTCTTTGATGATTCGATCGCGTGCATGATCGGCTTGAGAAAACTTTGCTATGGATGCCAATGATTTCAATGATTCTGCTTCAGGTAGAAGGAATAAACATGTTAAACCCAATTGCAGATCAAACACTTTGTTTTTGATGACTTTTTTCAACATGAGGAAAGCACAATGGTTTATTACGAGTTTCATTTGTGCGACGGACTTCATACTCGCTGGTAAAAACGAGCATAGTTCAACATAAATTGTCGTTATGATTTTCAGTAATGCATAATCGTGATGCTCATCTTGAATTGCGTTTACTCTATCTAAAAATCCATAACTCAATAATTCGATCACTTTTTCTTGATTATGTGAATCTGATGGATCACCGTGATCAGAGTCAGGACGGTAATAAAAGCATATTCTTAGAGCATCTTGTAGTAACGGAAGCAAAGTATTCCCCGATGACATGGAAGCATCTAGATATATCGGATACAGTTGTCGGATTGAATTTTTTGACACTGAACACCTAAATGAATGATCAATGTCAGGTTGGAACCCGATGGCGTTATGGTATGCGTCGAGAAATTTGTTGAGATACAAATAATCAGCCAAATTTTCATTGTCGGTGCGTAATAGTAACAACGAACACAATTTCTGCAGATGCACGGCAATTTTTGAATCATTTTCAGGTTCTTGAATCAACAACAAACAAATTTTTTTTACATACTCACACTCATCATCTTCGAATATGTTAAAGTTACCCAAATACCCGGCAATATACGATTTCAATCCAATCGAGTTTTTATATGTGAGCAGTAAATGGTGAAGTCCGAAAAATTTTGGCAAAGCCATCAAGTCATTGGCCCTTCCCACTTTTCTACAGATATTTTTCCAATGAATTTCATCACTGTTATGCTCATGTACCAATGCTTTTGAGTATTCAATAACCACTACTTCTTTATTTCCAACATATTCGTTAGTGGTAACACTAATGTTCAACTCATTTTTTAGACAATACAAGTTACGCATGCTCGATATAGTGTTCAAGAAAATGTTGAACGTGGTTGAATATTGAAAATTTTGTGCCAATGATTCTCGCAGATAAATATCCATTGAATGCAAAACCTCATTTATGTGTCCTTCTAATGCAGCATCCAGATTCGTAGAGAAATTGAATCTTGACTTTGTAACACAAACGAGTTGTTTGCAGCATTTAATAGCCACATCGTTATTCAACTGATACAATATATTGATCATATTGTCAATATTACCGTGTTTCAAATGATAACTGAGACAAAAATGCAGTATTGTCATTCTCAAAGTTTGATCTGTTTTAGTTAATTCGAAAATATCATCAATCATGCTATGCCGGTTCTGTTTGACAATACTGCGAAATAAGTTCGGACATTGGCGAGTATGGGCGAATCCATATTTTTTCAGAATCAACTTTTCTGCGACACTGTTACTTTCTGAACGAATCTGTGATACGAGAGGATGATCGTAAACGTAGCTGTTTTCAGCAAGTTGATTCAACGCTTCACTCCATGGTACAGGCGCTATTTTCAATACATGCAATGTTTGCTGGAGACGATTTTGTATATTCTGGATATAACCGATAACCACTACCACTCGTTTATCCCATGGCGCTCTTTCCCACACCCACCAATCTTTCGAATTGCTTAAAGTATTCTGAATAAAACTTGATAAAGTTTTATCATTCTGTAATGAATGATGTAACATATATTGGTGCAGAAAATTTTCTATCAAGTCTGTCAAACAATCGATGTGCGCTTTGGACAACAACAAATTTATAACGTCAATGGGATCTCCAAGGTAAGTGTTCAGCGACAATGTCAAGTTGTAACGTGACTTCAATTCCAGGAGATCGTTCATTCCTTGCACGAGTCTCATTAAATGATGAAACTCTGAATTTTTGTTTGCATATTGCTCATGGAATTGAAAACGAACATTGTATCCATCGGAAATCAATAGCTCAATGAGGCCATTAGCGAATTCTAATCCAATATTTGGCCAATTGCTTCGATAAAATGTTTCGAAGCTTTTTGTCTTTTTACAACCCCATTTGATTATTTCTGCTAATGCACCGGGAAGGAATGAGCTGACCGAAGGAATAAAATGACGCAACCAAGGCCACAATTTACAGGGTTGTGAATTTTCGGGTATAGCGCCCAAGATATCGATGACAGTATTTTTTGTGACCCTTGTAGAAAAACTCGATGTATGACGTATCCAAATCAAGGCCGCCACATTCAATTCACCGAGAGATAGGTATTCGATGCATTCACCGAGCAGATCAGCTTTTCGAAATTTGTGCCACCTATTGAGATGACTTCTGTCACTGGTTCGATCTGCCAACTCAGTTTTCTGAATGAACTCGAATGTCTCGAGTTTCTTCAGAGTATCACTCACATCTTGAAGTAAGCTACAAAAAGAATTTCTAGTAATGCCCTCATTTTCATCAATATATCTAATGATTCTCTTGCGCACGTATTCGAATAGATTTCGTGTATCCGCGTAATCGTAACTTTCGATGTTGCTACAGCATTGGTGGATGAATGTAACATCGCTTATCTTGTCGAGAATAGTTTCGAAACTCTTCATATCCAAAAATTCTCCATCATTCCTTTTTGGACATAGACAATTCATAAACATCGATGCCTCTACTCTATATACACTCTCATCATCGAGTTCAAATTTATTCGCGAAGGCTCGTGCCTCATCAAAACGTTTTTGCCTCAATAATCTCTGTAATCGTAACTCGGGTATACCTTCTTCGATTGCTTTTATTCTAATTACATTCAATCTACCTTCCGACGTTTGTATACCTTCCAAAAACAATAGTCGGTCAATTGTACCATCGATTACATCGACCAAATACGTTGAAGAAGAAACGGTCATCGTGTATATAATATTGAAATCGGGAAAAGAGATGAGATGTAGTGAAGTTGACAATTCACCGTGTCTCGGTGCCATGAGTATTAGCATTTGATTTGAACCATGTGTTTTTTCTTTGATGGTCAGGAAGTCTTTCACGAGACCATCCCAAATTTTGGTTTCCAACAACGTTCTGATACAAATAGTACTCAAATATCCATCTGAACGCAGACAAATCATTGCTTTGTAATCGTTGAATAATTGCAATTTCGTATATTTATATGGCAGCTCTTGCAAATTGGATGAAATTCCATCTGGCAGTATACTCAACTCCTTGCCAACAGTGATTAATTGCATTCCATTATCAGTCCATGTCCCTGTGTTGTGTTCGTCAGAATCAACTTGTAACGCATATTCAATAAGTGAATTTCTAGGCATCAAATCAACACTTTTCAAAACTTGGCAATAGTCAAACATCTGATCTTGCTTGGAAGATCGATTGGACACATCAACTCGATATATTTCGCCTATTGATGTTAAAACGATAACTTGGGCATGATTTTCCTCACAGAAATATACTTTTACAATACGTGAACACATATATTTTTTCTCGAAATCAATGGTGAACATTTGTTGGCCGCCTCGGTCTAGCATAAAGCAGTGGATCGTGGCATTCGTAACTGCTACACATAAATATGTCCCATCAGATGACAAACAATAGCTCGTAATTGGTGTATCGAATCCGATGCTGGATAAGACATCTTTACATGTTTGATCGTAAAATATAGTTAAACACGTATCAACAACCACACATGTTTTCATGTTCCAAATTGCGGCTGTCACATTTGGATTCCTGGTATAAGAACTGCCTTCATGATTGTCATTGGGTTCGATAGTTGCAAGAGTCCAGGTTTCATAAATTGATCCATTATTTTCCGCAAAATTTCGTGAACCGAAATTCGCAGTTTCGTCTTCACCATCGAATCCCGATACGATTTTATTCCATTGGGCCATGATCTGAGCACTACTATAAACAATTATACAAAAAAACGGTTGTATTTCAAATTCATGACTGTGGGGCCGTTATTGGTGCATAATTTTCAAGGGTGTTACAGAATGATTGATTCAATTTTTCGTAGAGGTATCTATTCACGACATGAAATTAGAATGCGAACAGAACACATTCCCAAAAACAGGACCAACTATATTTCAAAGAAGAAGATCATCGGTACATCTTAGTAAAAATAGAAAAAGTATTGATTGCTGCGAATTCAGAATTGAAACCGGCTTATTTAGGAATCTCTCCCAAATAGCTATAGTTATTCTTATGATGAATACAACCAGTGCTGCCAGATTGAGCCTGTGCTGCCAGATCGGTCGAAAAAGTACTCCTACCTTTCGGCGCGATCAGGCAGCACATGACTAAGAATGAAATTTGCCTCCTCAATGTGGCAAAATCAATGAAGAATACCTTGTGCCGTGACTCACAAAGGTTGTCTTTACTGAACAGTAGTAATATTACAGTTTAGTGGTGGTTTTTCATTGATTCGGCTGTATAGAGTGAGTGAATCTCGATCTGACAACACGGAATTGGACGGATAAAGTTCCGGATTTTACCGGTTTTCCCCTTTCACATAGTTAATTATTTTGTGCTTAAACAATTTTCGGACTGGATCGAAGAAACTATGGATAATGCTGGTCAAAGGGAGAATGAACCGAAAAAACTGTCAACTATAGAATATATCCTGTTTCCAGTTTTCGTTGCAAATATATATATATATA